>VWZK01012971.1:97634-213686 GCA_013396935.1 Baryphthengus martii | reverse complement strand
TTTTTTTTTTTTTTTTTTTAGTTTCCATACAGACAACTCAAATAAGAGACTCCAGCTTCTGCAATCTTTCATTGGCTTCCCCCGGCTCCTGCGAAGTTTTCTGCCCAAGTTCAGAGCAGAGCATACCCAGAACATGAGCTGAAGCTGCAACATTTCCCTGTAACTTTTCCCAGGCTCGGCAGCCCTTCAGACTGATGCCTTCAAACAGAAGCAAATATGTAGTCAGGAATTTCTGGTGACCTGAGGAGAAACCATCTTTATCACCCAAAGCAGGACCAAAAAATGTAGGAAAAAATACACACCCTAAAGGAGTGGAATTACTTTCTGTAAAACCTGTCATCTTCCTCCTTAGTCCTTAAAAAAAAATAATAATCTCATATGTGTTATTACTTTATGGCAACTAAATGTGCCGGGTGTTAGCACATTCAGATAAGGTGAAATCGCTACCCTCCCAGCACACAAGATCCTGTTCCTGTACAGTTTTACGTAGCTCCCATCCAACAGAGTCCTCATAGTCCTTTTTGTCTCCCAGTGAAAATGGTTCTGCCCATCAAATCCTGGCATTTATGCCATTATCCATTAAACTGCAGTGCTGTATATTTTATGAGAACAAAATGGTCTTGAGTTGACTTCATACCTCAGATATGAGCAGAGCTGTACATATCCCAGGAGACTATTACTGTCTTCCTTTGCTAGCACATCACATGCAAAGGGGAAAAAAAAACTAAAACCACAGGCTGCATATACACATTAAATAATCACAGGAAGCAAATTAATACCCAAATCAGAGTAAGAAGAATTTGAACATTATTGCTGTGGGGATTTAGAAGTACTTCATATAGATGCATGCATAATGCCCTGTGATGTTCACAGCTATCTCTGCTCCTTCTCCAGTCCGTGAGCGCACTCGATGCAGAGGGGGGACGACAGCTACTCTTCCTCCAGCATCACAGCAGGCATTGGCAGGAAAACCTCGGGGATCGGCCTCTCCCGCAGCCCAAAGGCAAGTGTAACCCGACAGCATAACTAGATTTATCTTTTGAACAAAATACGCTTCGGAGTAAGTAGTCAATGAGTTGAATAATAATTAGAAATTACTATTTTCCTCTCTTTTGGAGTACTACTATTACTGATCCCTTCTCTTTTGATAATGATATTCTCTCATTGTAAAAACCCACTGACTTAACTGCTAATCTCTTTGCCTCTGTCAGGACCCACGTAATAACCCCAGCAATCATTTGCTAGTGGTAGAAGACCTGGTATATACCAGGTATTTATTCTGCACAAAAGGTTTAGATACAGATACCACAGAGATTTTGACATCTGAATGGTGACCATCTTTCATCTAGCAGTCTGCCTTTCTCAGAGTGAGAGACAAAAACGGCACGGGGATAGGGCTCTGGCTCTCACTTATTCAGGATTTTTCTCTATAGTGGTACCACTTTTGAGTCTCTGCAAATAAAGAATCATCCTCTATCCTTCGAATTAAGTTGGATAGTCTCTGGGCAGTTGCAAGACTGCTCCAGTTGGGTGTTTGCTCTGCTTCAACATGTTTAACCACCGCCTGGGCTCTCTGTAGTTGATGGAGAGGAACAAGCTCCACCAGAGGCTAAGGGCACTGTACTGTTAGGCACCCACCCCAAATTACTGTCTAGAAAGACCTTTCACTCTCTCCCTTGACTTTGAGAACTCCCCTCTTCCTGGAAAAGTTTAGTGTCACGAATACACCACGCTCTCAATTGTAAGAAGATACGCCAGGCTTTGCAAAAGTAATGGAGAACTGCCCAACCCACAAAGACTGAGCAGCGCTGCAGGTTGCACGGCTTCGCTCTGCACCTTCCTGGAAAATACAACGGTGGAGGACTAAGGCCCCAACTCTGTAGATGCTTTTGAAGGCCCAACAGCAAGTAGCGGAGATGAGGCATTTGTTTATGTCTCTACTGACATTTGCAGTAAAATTTACTGCAGTAACTTAACATGCTCTAAGAATACTTATTTGGTGGTATAAAGGCTTATAAAAAATTAAGCTACACGAAGGAAGACTATAGTTTAAAAAGCAACATTAAGAGCAAAATCAAAAGTTACGGTGTTTCTTTCCCTATTTGATATATATTAAACCTCAAAGGTTGGCGTTATTTTGTTTAAGATGAAGATAATTTTTCAAATGCTTAAAACCACAAGCAGCATACAATTCATGACATTTAGAAAAATGTCTACACAAAAATGACATAGTTTCCAGTGGACACAAGTCCAATCTTATTTCCCGTCAGTACTGCCAGCTCTTAATTAATAAAAATTCACACCATCCAATTCTTTTCCTGTTGGCAACATTTCTAGCACCTTTACCAGTTTGTCATGTGGCACGCTGTAATTAAGACCGTCTATTACTTCTAATGAAAGACTAGAATGAATTACAGAAATCACCCGCAGAGCTGTATAATCCCCAGAAGAACAGACATTACAATGCAAAAGACAAAAAAAACACCACACCACCAACATTCTCCAACAAAAAAAAAAAAATTAAACAAACATTTTTGAGTGAAGAGACCACAGGATGGTCTTGCTGTAGTAATGGCCAGTCAGCATTTTGGAAGTACTCTGGTGCTTAAACCATGGAATGCAAAACCATAATTGGCATTTCACATACACATATGTGCATTAGGAGCATAATGTGTGCAGGAGGAACTGCGGAGCAATATGGTTTGGTATCTCCATTAATATTGGTAAATGCATCATTCGAGACAGTGCCAGAAGGGATTCTGTGTACTCTGCACATTTAGCAGACGTTTAGCAGACTGACTCCTTTAGAAACATTTCGGAGGGATTTTTGTGTGTTGTCTAATAGGATTGCGGGTTTTTTCCCACCCAGGAAACCAAACACCATAGTCAAGTGGGGCCAAATCCTTCGCTGCGCAAGATTTACCCTGGAGACTGTCAATACAACCCAGGAAGGGCAGTCACGCTTAGTTATTTGTCCCTTTCTCGAATTTGGACCCACTTAGGTTTTAAACCCTTCCCTTCTGCTTGGTAATCTAGTTTGGGCAGCTGCAGCAGCCAGCGCTTTGTCGTCTATAGTTGAACTCTTCATCTGACCACAGACTTCATTTAATTTGCCAAATGCTCCCATTCAGGCAAGAATCTGGCCCCACAGAGAAGTACTTGTGCCATCTGCTTTAGACATTTAACTACAGCTCAGCTTAGCACACCTACATTTAAAAGCCTAAGTTCCCCATTCAGTCAACGAGAAAGGCACATTAGCGCTAGAGTCCAACTTTAGATACAGCCTTAGAAAAGGAGGAAAAAAAAAAGCCCATATGACAGGAAGTGTTAAACATGTTCCAGAGTCATTCAGGGCAGGCTTCTCCTCTACAAAAGGGCACCGCTATTATTGTCAGATCTTTTTCTTTTTGAATGTATTATGAAATGAAACAAGTGACCCACTGGCATCTTGGAAATCCCATATTCTCATGGTTTCTCCTGGTTCGCCTGCGTGAGGCAACGGCCTTAAGGCCGTGGCTAATTTGAGATTTATTAGCGTGTGCCTGAGGTGCTGAGCTGGAGCGATTCTACAGCTAAATTAAATACCTGGGGGCAGGACAAGACAAAGTTCTAGGACGCTGACCAATTAAGGAATAGCGATATTTGGATAACGTGCAAAGTTCAAGGGCACAGGATACGACACATCTGATCACACAGGTGCAATCGCGTGTTTGTGTA
The DNA here is from genome assembly GCA_013396935.1 of Baryphthengus martii. NCBI lineage: Eukaryota > Metazoa > Chordata > Aves > Coraciiformes > Momotidae > Baryphthengus > Baryphthengus martii. Next base: position 209,969 of record VWZK01012971.1, on the reverse strand, counting down.
GAATACACAATTAGTATTGATGCAACAGAACAGACTTGAAGAAATAAATTTAAGTGCACCGGTTTGTGACCAACAGCTGCTGCGCTCCGAGGACGAAGGACGAACCAGTGCAACTCGGCTCCCTGGAAGCAGTTTAGATGGAGGTTCTACTCAATTTACTTCTAATGCCTGTAGCAGGCTCAGAGAGGTTCGCCTCAACAGAGTTACAGAAAGAAAGTTAAGCTTATGATCTTGTGTAGTACAAGTCGAACACCTTCCTGCACATTGCAACATGCACCGAGGAGCAGCTTACTGATCAACGGCGCGTTGTTGCAGTATTGATGAACTGAAGGTTTGGGATGAAGTAGGGAAAGCAGCGGGAACTCTGTCATGGGGGGAAGGACGCACAGAGGCACTACAGTAAATTGCACAAAGTCTTCTAAAGCTTAGTGGAGAATACATATTACAAAGTGGTACTTTGATTGTTTTACTAATTGTATAATGTCTCTTGGCAGAGGCTTTTGAAGAGTGCTTTCAAACTGAAATTTCCCACACGTAATTATTATTTATTTCCATGCAAAGTAAGATACCGTAGTCAAATGAAATTGTAAATAGCCCCCAAGTTTTGCTTTTGCAGGGTGGGGAATGGCATAGATAGCAACTAAAAAAAAATCAGATTAATGTTTATTAATAAATCCTGATTTTACTATTATAGTATGAACTTATATACCTTTAAAAATAATACTTATAATCAACCTGTATCAGAGATCTCCCATAAACTGCTTCCTTTTAATACTTGACTTTAAAAAAGTATTAAGTTTTAAATATATTCTGATAGGATTCAGAAGGTGTGCTAGTTAACGGCCACAAAAATAGCTTTGAAAAAGATTTACACATGAAGTCTATGTAACAGACTTCAGCATTGGATATTTAGAATAAACCTCAAATTATCTTTTAAGAGCAGGGAGATTGCAAAGAAAGGCTTAACGTAATATGGCATCTCTGTGTCTCTAGCAGAGCAGAAGTGCCCTCTGAAGGTCGTACTTCTTCTCTTTGCTGGTTGCTGTAGCTGGGCACAGGATTTGCAACATATGCTTGGATGCTCAGGTTATTTCAAAAGGAGTACAGCCAAAGCTGTCATACACCCATTTATGAAAGGGACAGTTCCACACGCTGGTTTTGGGTGGCACTACCATCTTAGAGATGTCCCAGTCTCACCTGCTTATTCCCATCCCTGAATGGTTCTTGCATTTCTTTTTTTTCTGCAGGAATAAACATCTGTAGAAATGCTCTGTGAACCAGATTCATTAACTGATGTGTGGTGAGGAGAAACAGTTTTAAGTTTTTTTCCTTTAGGGTTGGTATTTTTTGTCTTAGAACCAGTTACTGGTTTAATTTTTCACCATGCCTTCACAAACAACTGAGGCAGCAGAAGCAAATAAGGAATTTACAGGCAAGGCACAAACTCCTCGAGCCAGCTACACCACTGAGAAAAAGGTATGAGGAACTGTGACGCGGGTGTCCAATGCAGAGAGCCTAAGCCTATTATTTACACCTAGAGGCATCGCTGTCTCGGCTATAGTTTGATGTGCATTTAAGTCAGCACAGCCACTAAAAGAAGGAAAGGAAAAAAACCCACCCCAGTCTCTGCACCCACAGCTGCCCTTGGCCATTTATTTCTACGCTTGGGTCACCTTCTCAGGTGTGCCACCGCAGCCTTCATTGTAGGGCTGTGTGGTTAACCAGAGCAGCAACTGACCTAGGGACACCTTTTAGCTGGGCTGTTTTTCAGCCAGGTCAGATTCCCCATCTCCCTCTCTGCATGAGCACACAGATGTCTGTGCCAGCACAGCAAGAGGTACAGCCTGCTCTCCTTTTTAATTTCCCCAAGCCCCCAGAAGAGCTACCTTAAATGCTTGCCGAACTATAGTCTTAGGTGAAATGGCAAGAAACTGGGGTTTAGGCTTTGTCCTCCCCACCCAGGGGGTGTATTATTACCATGGAGCAACTTACTTATCTTGAAAAACATACTTAAGTCTCTATCAAATGGAAATGGACACTCAAATATTGGAATTTTACCATAAAACAAGAACAACAAGGTGAACTACAGGCAGGGGGTATAATGTCAACCTTCCTTAAACACGTCATGTTAAAACTCCAGGGAGCCTCTCTCATTAGAACTGTATTATTTGACTGAAAAAATCCAAAACAACCAACCACAAACAGTTTCTTCCCAAAGCATTTTTTTTTTTTTAATGCTAAAGAAAAAGATAAATGAAGACAAAAATATCAGTGGAGCTAGGCTTCACATTGCTTTTAACTCCCTGTGACAATAACCACGTGCAAGTTTCCTACAGAGAAATCTTGTATGGTTTGTTTTAAAACTAGCAATATTATCATATAATAAACATTTTTCATAATGCATATTCATAAGGAGCAGAGTTAATATTGCTAATGCAACCTGCACTTTCACGTACTTGACTGCTTTCTGTGCAACAGGGACATTATGAGTTGCTTTTTTGTGTTTTGTTTCTACGCAGGATTGTTACATTATTCATTTTTCAAAGGAAGAAGGTGGTATAACCTATAACGCATCTTGCAAAGCATTCACTAATGGCAGCAGATCTTCCTAAGAACTGCGTCTCCATTCATTGTGCTCCTATTAAAGTTAACTGTAATCTATTTATTATATCATTAAACTTAATATATCGTAAGATGAATTCTATTTATAGATGCAGTTAATAGCTGTGCTAATCACTCAAGTTCACATTGAACAGGGCTGTGCTCCTGAGACACGGTGGCGGTTGCTTCAGAGACCAAAGTACCTTCCTAAATTTCCCGAGGAGACGACCTTGCGTGCTACACCCTGAGCACGTCCGAGCGGCACGACGCAGGTTGCCGCAGCCGGCCCCCCTGGGGTCACCCTGCCCTGCCGAACAGCCCCCGCAGCCCGCTGGCACCCACGCTTGGCTCTGGGGAGGGAGCTGGCACCGCACGCCCCACCTGGGTTCCTCCCTTGGCCCACTCTTCTCCTGGAAATCCTTACACGCCACCAAAGCCACGGGCAGTGGCTGCCACACGAGCAGCCAGATGCCACTCAGGCACAGGGTGTTTATTCAGTTGGGGGCAGTATGAAGAGAGCAGATCACGCCTTACTCTTTGGATACTTACAGAGTCACTTCTGAAAATATCACCCCCCCGGGCGCCATTTTTAGTAATTTTACATTATGTTTCTATCATAATAATTTCATAGATTCTTCTCAGCACTATCACCCCCTCTCCCCACTGCCTTGCCTGCCTTATCTTCCTCACCTCAATTTTTTTGCTGGCTCACATCACAGCTTGTCCTGGCAGACTGAGTTAAACACCCTCTTCACCAGGCCACGTTCCACTACCCGTTCCTTGTGACATCCCTACCACGGCAATGGGCCCAGCCATGGCTGAGGGAAGGCCCACCCCTTGGTTGCCTGGGGAATAGGACTGTCGCTTCAGCTTTGTTAATCATAGTGGGAATGACCTCCATGAGGAAAACAGCTGACATGGAGAGCACATCGTCAACGTTGTCTATGTCGGAACAGACTCTTTACGTGCCTCTACAGCCACCTCATGGTCCCTCACCATCCTTTGCCACCCCACCTACCCTGGGCCGCCCTCCTTGAACTTAGGGCCGAGGCAGAGTGAGGAGGAGCTCAGCATCAAGGGCACGGGCAGATATATCTTAGATATATAGTATCATTTTGGTTGGAAAAATACATTTAGGATCATCAAGTCCAACCGTTAACCCAGGACTGCCAGGGCACCTAAACCATGTCCCTCAGCACCGCATCTCCATGGATCTGAAACCCCTCCAGGGATGGGAACTCCACCACTGCCCTTGGCAGCCTGGGCCAGGCCTTGACAACTCTTGTGGGGAAGAAATTGTTCCTCAGGTCCAACCCAACCTCCCCGGCACAATTTGAGGACATTTCCTCTTGTCCTGTCACTTGTTCCTTGGGAGTGAAACAGAGATTTGAGCCATAGCAATGCAAATATGTAACCTATAGGTAGGACAGAAAATACTAATGTAGATACGTGACAATGTGACATATGTCATAAAGTTAGAAAAAAGCGCACTTGAGACTGTTTTTAAATCCAAGCATAGGTGCACAAAGCACAAGCCTTTCTTGCTGATTGACAGATGACAACCACAATACTAAACAAAAATAACCCTAATAAGGATCAGTTCCTTTTTTTCAATATGTCAACCACAGAGCTGAGTTGGTTTTGTTTATATTTACAAGAATGTTTCCAAATTGGTGAAGTGAGCATTTTTCCTTTGAACGCCAGTGATCAAACTGTTTTCAATCAAATGTAAGCAGGTTGGGAAATCACCGCTGTACAGAAAAAGAAAAGTCTGCTTGGAGTAGGAAGGCTTTCCAAAAATGTCTGTTCTCCACACTGAATACAAACAGAGTGGTGCTACCTACTGCTTGTTTTCTGTTATGTTATCCATTTTTATTTTCTTTGGAGATAGCTTAATTTTGACTGCCAAGAGAAGTGCTTATTTATCTGGCATAATCTATAGAAATCTATTTACAAAATAGTTTCTGTCCCTCATTTGTGGCACGCAAGAATGAAAAGGAGTTAGTGGTGAGCTTTTAGGCTACAGACAGAAGAATTCATGGAATTATAGATTATACCAGAAGGATTTAGGAAGAATTTGAAGAAAAAAAACTATTAAAATGTCAAATCTCTTTTCCTGCCTGCATTACCTAAAGAGGGTATAAAGGCTACAAAACCAAACATTCAAAGGCATTTGAAATGACAGGTGTAAAATGCTTTTACTCCTAAAAAGCTTCTTACCAAGACAGCCCTGTGCATGGTGCCTACTAAGACACAGATTTTGTGGAAGAACACTCTGAGGTTGTAATTTCAGATACATCGTTACTCGCTTGTGCACATACATCAAGTTTGCAAAAGCAATCTTGCAAACACATTTTAGGCAGGGCATCTTGGCAGGACTTTTAACCTCGAAGGAATTTAAATTTCCCCCCCATCATCTGGCAACACAGGGACTCCCTGTTCAGCATGCCAGTGGCACAGAACAGCCCGAAGCCCAGTGTGATGCCCCACTGCTGCAGGGAACCAGAGGTGAGGAACCCAGCAGGATGCCACCCTCGGTGCAACAGCACTAGAGGAAGATGAAACATGATGTGCCGGGAAGTTTCAGAGCGGTCTGCTGACAGCAGAAGGATAGGGCCCATGAATCTCAGATTCAGAGAGGAGTTTGTTCTGTTGATTGCTCATGAACTTCTTGGCCTCCACCCATATCTTCCTCATCTCTTCTTCAGCCTTGCTTCTCTGTAATCACCAGCCCCAAGGTCCAACATTCCCCTGCCCTCTGCTCCCTATATCCATCTCCTGGCCCAGCAATTCCCCACTGGCTTCCTCCCACCTACCCTCTCCAGAGCATCACAGTCTAATAAGACTTATTGTCCCACTTTCCTACTCCTTTCCTTTTTCATCCTCTTCCACGTTTTTCTCCTTCCCTGAAATTTAGAGGAAGTGTTTTTCTATACAATGTCCAAGCATCACCAAGGGTGCGTGTGCCTGGAGTGCAGAATATAGAGGATATTTGGCATTTTTCACCCCATATTCAGCCACATCTGTGGAGCAGCTGGAAGCAGCCACTATGGGGAAGGTGTAGCACTGTTCACACTGCCTTGGGCCGCAGCATGCTGGGGGAGTACAGGGCAAGGGTGTGGGTCGGTCTGGTCAACTCTCTGACTTGGCGGGACACAGACTCCTTGCAGCCCAAAGCGTCTCTGCTACACGCAAACAGTGATTTTTCTGACACACACCCTCTGCCCTACTGGTAAGAGATGGCACTAGTTATAAAAGGAACAATTACACATGTATTTGCTTGATTCAGCTTCCTTTTCTCACCACAACCTATGCCTACGGTAGAGCACAGAGGAGGGGATTTACTCATCTTCCACAAACCCTCATGATTTATTGCCATGACAACTCTCCCCTCTCCAGAGGCCTGGAGGAGCCACAAAGTGAGCTGGTTTCTCCAGAGTACATTCTTCCAGCCGCAGGGGAATTGATGCCAAACCTTTGCACAACTGAAAGGAATGCCAGGCATGCCGGGGTCACACCAGATGCTTTGAAGCTTTGCTAACCCACTGTCATTAACCTTACACTGTGCAATTTCATGCCAAAAGGGGCTATGGGCAGAGTGAGCAGGCCAGCAAACCTGCCCCATCTAAACAAATTCTTCCCTGAACAGGTGCTTCCAGTCTAGAAACCACACAACACACTTGCCTGCCTCTACAAGAAATGTAGCACTGCATAATTCAGGGTAAGCAGTCCCTCAGTCAGATGAGAGGGATAAGAATTGCTAATCATTTTATTTCTCTTTTTTCTTTTTCTTCAGTGAATCTAGCTTTATTTAGGTAAGAAAAACCAATCCATTCACTGTGAGATAAACAGCAAGTCAGTTATCTGAATTCCTGGGGTTTGAAACTTATGAGTTCTTTATTTATAGACAGGATGGAGCAGATTAGAGATTTCAGAAATTTTTGGCTTGCTGTTCCATTCACTTGTAACCACAAAATTAGATGGCAACCATGGTTTTAAAGTTTGTAATGTTATGGAGACTCTTAGTATCTAAAAAAATCCAATTACAGAAGGCAACAGCCCATCTATTGTCACTGATTTACCAAAAAAATGAAACCAATGAAATACTACAAAGTAACATGTCTAGGAATAGTCCAGGTCACCAATGTGGAGGGGCATTTGGGGAAATTTATTCTTTGCATCTTAAACTCTTTTAATATTCTAGAAAGATGCGAAATATTACAAATTATTATTTGAAACCAGTACGAGAAATTTAAGATGCTGCAATAAAGCTTGTGCAAATGTATGTCCTAATTCCTATTCCTTCTTTTTGCTGAAAGCAACTGCTAAAGAATGTTATTAACTATAACATTGCTAAAATGATGCCAGTGATGTTCTGACAAATCTCTAGGGTTTTTTTTCCCCCCACTTTCCTTTTATTATCATATTCCATCTCTAATATTCAATCAGTGCCAAAGTGGTTTACTTATGCCAACTGTTTTCACAGAAATGGAAAAAGAAATCCTGTGACACGTCATGGGCAGGCTGATGTGACAGGGAGAGACTGAATGGAAGTGGGAAGGAGAAGTGGGAGGGAGGAGTACAAGAGCACCAGTCTGCAGTCTGGTATTTAGCAGAAGCCTCAGTTTTCTGATCAGAAAGTTGGCAGAAATCGAAGCGCAAAGTACCATTAGGCCCCTTCTACTTTAACCTTCAACGTGAGCTTTGCACATCGCGCGGTCTCTTCCCTTTAGTCTAATTCTATACACAGAACAAACGAGTGCCTTGAAAACAAGCCCGATCCGAGTCATCCCCATTTCACCATCTACCTCCAACAAAACACGCTACAAGGCACTGACCAGATCATCCACTTATCAACCTACATTTAAACCTTTAGGTAGTTATTTAAATATAGTCCTAGTTGTTAATTGAATTGCCCCCTGAGACAAGATGTGAAAATGTTTGCTTTTGTCCCTTGTCAAATCATGGGCAATGTTCAGGAATATTTGATTAAAAAAAAGATTCTGGGAAGAACTCATTTGCTGCTTGTATAAATATATTTCCTCATTAAAATTTGATAAAAACAGCCTTAATGGAATACTACAACCTCATTCATACTTTTGAATACAGTGATTTAGATTGACAAGAACAAAGTTTAAATACACTTCTTCCCAGCTAACTGTCGACAGCTTTTTTTACGGCCTGCAGGGACAGGTATGACTCATGCCTACACTGTTCTTCAAAAACTATTTTAAAACGCAGATTTTTTATTTTTTTTTTTCCCCACTGGTCTATTGTGCTTTACAAGTAACTGCAAAGCGAAAGACTAAAATTAGAAGGCAGACCACTATCACCAGAGGGATTAGGAACTCCCAGGCTATGTTGATTCAAAAATCTGAATCGGTTGACCAATATGAGGGACTCTTTTATGCTGGTTCCTACTAGATTTCTGGCAAACTTCATTCAAAGCCTCTCCTGGATACAAATTATTTGAAATCCCTGTGTTTAGGAACAGCGGGTGGTCTCTGGATTTGCATGCAACATTACACTGAGCAACCCTCTTATTCTCTGGTACGCAAGACTGAAAAAAACAAAGGTGTTCACCTTAACCTAAGTAAGCCAGCATGAGAACCCTACCCGGGAAAAAGTCACCTGGCAAAAGTTTGGGTTTTTTTTAACCCAACAACTACAGGAACAGTCTTTCACATGTCACTAATATTTACTGATTCTGATTAATACAAAGTAAGTTTGATAAAAAGCTAATTTTAAAAGGGATCCAACAGCCTCAAGTTTAGATTGAGCAACTAACCTGCCAAGGAAAAACATAGCAGATGATACTACCCTTTCCTGTAATTCAGAGGCATTTAGTTACTGCACACGACTGAGTTAAAAGCTAAAACAATAAGATACATTTCAGCTTAAGATAGGGATGTCAGTCTCCTTATCAGTACAGGCCTTCGAAGAGTCCTCTCAAATCCTCTTTAAGGTAGACAAGCCTCAAATCTGCGGCAAGATGTGTGGGCTACTCAGTAGTAAAGAGCACGCTTGGTGCTCTCAGAGTAGTTATTGCATTAACCAGGAAATCTGGATGTACTTTCTTCTTCTTTATGCAAAATACTGAGGGATACCCAGAAGTAAGAACGTTTACACTAACTGGGATTCGTTCACTTTCCTGTTCACGATAACTAGTTATATTACATGCCTCTAGTTTAAGAATGGATTTTTTTTTTTTTCTTTTTCATCAGGTAGACAGCTGACTGTTTTGGGTTGCACTCTGAAAAGAGCTAGAGAAATGTGAATAGTGAGCTGGGTTAGCTGTTCAGTGCTACACCCTAAATGTGGGAAAGAAAAAAAAGAAAGACTCAGCCAGAGCCTGCATTGATCTAAAGCATGGGTTAACAGCTCCAAGACACAGAAAATCCAATTCATTTCCCATTTCCAAGTTCCAGGGGACATCTATTACACTCTAAAAGGTATCTCTTTTGAAGAGCTGTGATCCTAAAGCTGTTCTCTAAGCAGAGGCAGAGTACACCAAGGTTAAAGAGATGGCTGTAGCAAAAAAATCTCATCTCAGAAGAAAAAAAACCAAACCTACAACCGAAAACTAAAAAAACGATCATAATGTCCCCTTCACTGCCACAAAAACTATACTTTTTTGTTGCAATAGGAAGTGGAACTCTAACTCCCAAGTTTAGCAGATGCTGAAATGTAAGAATGAGTTTACCAGCCTAAGGAGCAGTCATAAAGGCTGTGAGAACAACCAGCAGGCCAAATCCAATCCTCTCTATCTTCTGGAAGGTTATTTTCTTTATCTGCACCTGGTAGTGAGTATTTGTCTAGTTTTATATCTACCTAAATATGCAAAATAAGCAAAGTGTCTCCAACTCCTGAGGAGAATTTGTGTTCGAGGATACGTCATACCTAAAGAGAGCTCAATGAATGGTTCAGGTAGAGTTCATCTTCTCTCTACTGAGGTACCATCAGACTTAGCACTTCATGAAGCAGAAAATGCAACTGGTCTCCAAACAAGATCCCACCATGCAACCAGATTGCTGATGGTATCAAAAACTTTTTTGGTGGTAGATTGAAATTAGATGGACAAAGGCTGCTGTAGTTATCGTCTGACTGGGCCCCGTCATACTCTCTAATGTGAGTTTGAACAGTAACATCTATATCTGAACAAATCTGGTCCTGCCCAATGAAAACCTCAGCCTGAAAGAAATTATCAACTGATTCCTTCCAGACAACAGAAGAATTTCAGGAATGCAAATTAACCACTTTATGCCTCTGACAGGTCTTTCTAAATCTTCTTCCAGCTTTTCATCTCCTCAAAATAAAACCATAGCTCTCAGAAAGACTCTGGAGAAGCACACAGCTAAGAAAAAACTTCCCAGGGATCAGATGTTAAGTCCCCCTCCCTCCAGCATTAGTGTATTCAAAATGTTTTTAAATGAAAGGGGAAAGAGGAGCAGCTTGCAGTAGTTTCCATATAATGCAATTATGCAACCTTTTTTCTGTATGGATGCCAGCACGGAATTAAATTATTCCTTTCGAGGCCTTTGCGAATGAGGTGAGAATATTATCTTGATATGCACTAAACCAGTAACAGAATTGAGTATATTTGCTTCTTCATATTAAACTAATTTTTAGGAGCTCCTAATACATTTGTTAGCACTTTTGGGGAGTGATCTTGAGGCTGGAAAGGAAGACAAAAGATAGCTCAATGAGTCCAATAAGAGCTTGTCGAGTAACATCAATATTCCTTGTAATAAGATCACCTATTCGAAGTAAGAACTCTTTAGAGATATGGTAGGGACCCCAGCTCAGTGGGACTGAATGGAGCAAGGGGCCCACAAGCTGAGGACTTGAGTAATCTAAAGGAGGAAAGGACTGAAAACTTGGCTAGGAATCAGACTGGTTCTTCATGTTACCATTTCCACCTTTTTGTTGAAAAGAAACCTTGGGGCAATGGCTTGGAACAGCAAGTCTGCAATCGCCTGCTCCCCATAACAAAGCCTCTATACAGACCAGAGAGGATGACTTTGGACTACATCAGGAGAAAACTGACAAGGAAATAAATCCTTTAGAAAACAAAGATACCTTCATTTTCACAGTTCAAACCCCATTTTCAAATCTACAGGAAGATGACCACTATCAAACATGTTCTACATCTAGAACAATTCTAGACCAGTGGTTTGTCCAAGCCAGGAACATTCCTCATGCCTACTGCTGTCTCCTTCTAATGAAATGCCCACACCTCTCTAGAGATTTCATTCAGTGCAAGACACAGATAGAGTGTACCCTTCATAAGCTTTTCTGAAACAAAGGAGTCAAAACCAACTCTCAACATGGAAAGCCATGGGCATATCCTCTTTTGGATATAGCTGTACCAGAAGAAGAGGTTAACTCTTCTCTCCTTAACCTAGTTCAGTCAGTGAGCTAAATTGGTTTATACTACTATATATAGTAGCAGATCTTTGGCAATAAATGTACTTTTTTTCCCTTTAAACAGGCTAAGAAGTGATGACATGAGCAGCTTAAGCGGCAGATCTGAAACAGCAGAAGTCTGCTGGCAGGACTCATGACAAATACCTGCAAGTAGCCCGAAGGGTGGCAGCTTATTCAGCCAACATAGCTGCGCTAGAAGATGACATGTTCACAGTACCAACTGGTCAGACTCACAGAAGCCAAAATACATTGGATTCCCTATCGGGAGGATAAGCGATTCAAATTCTTCCTGGGAACTCATGGTACTGCCAGGATTTGAACAGAGATCTTACAAACCCACATAACTACTGCTTTAGCCACTAAAACCTGCAAAGAGTGGCATACCTGACTTTCAAAAGTGACTTTCTTCAAGAAATTCTAGAGGCAAATGACTTAATCCAACATCAAGAAATCGGTCATAAAATTAAGTTGTGTTTCCTATCCACAGTTTCAGAGTTTCACTGTTTCAGTTACAGGACCTTCTTCTCTCCCAGCAGTCCCAGCTCACATCACAAAGGCACACGACCACCAACCTTATTATATGATGGGGCAGGCCAGGTCACCTGTTCCACAAGTGCTTTCAACAGGTAAGATACACAGATAGCATTGCTAAACCACATTTCATTCACTCAGTTCTAAAGACAGCTTAATTGAGTGAACAGGCCTTTAGTCTAATGTATCTTTTTCTTTTTTTTTTTAAGTAGTCCCAAAATCTGTTTTTGGTGCTCCTACACGTGACTTTGTTACATCTCTTGGCTCTTTGAAGGGGAAACTAAAGTAACCCACTCACAGGACGGACACAGGAGAGGCCTAAGTTCTGTTAAGAACTACATGTTAGTAAATATACATGAGGTCAGCTGGTGGACAGCCAACAGCAGCCAGTTGCAGTGAAGACTTGAATTTATGGTCCCTTGTGTTCCTAGTTTACAAGACAGGTTAGGGAAGCTGTGAGAAACAGCAGCACATACTAACATAAATTTTTCAGAGATCCTGGATACGTGCTCTAAAGCGCACTCCACAATGATTCCCCCATTACTGCTCAGGCCACATACACGAAACTGTACTTTCATTCTGCAGGCATAAATTCATACATCACAGTAACATACTCTAGTTAGGCTTTATTTGCGTTTTGGAAGTGGTTTTGGTTTCGCTAGACGGAAAGGTGTTCTAGTGAAATCAGTGTCAGGCTGCTCAGATATTATTCATAACATGAACTTGCACATACGTAGAAGTTTCAATTTCAAAACCAACTAACTTTTATTAAGGAAGAGATATGTACTCCAAACCCATGGATGAAATGTCTGCAGTATCTTTAAATCACCACCTTCCATAAACTTCACACTGCCACGTCAGTTCACAACATGATTTTACTACAAAGTCCTTGGCTTCTGCTTTATCAATGCCAACCGAGCCGCCCTACGACTGCGGCCACCCTCCATGCTGACACGGTTACATTACTCCTGCTGTACCAGTGGAAGCAGTGCCCACCATGCCACGGGTGGTAACAGGATTGCCTCAGTTGTCTGTCACTCATCCTTTCCTCTGCAGCCCCTGCACCTGCCAGCAAAGCAGCACTTGTGCAAACAGCCTCACCTAATCCACCTCCAATCAAACAAGCCAGGTTGGCAGAGCCTTACAATTTAAAATATCCATTTCATTTGGACAAACAACTTTGCCAGCAGATTTGAGAGGGCACTTCGCCTACAGAGAGGACGTGTGCTGAGCTTACCCCTGCAAACAATCTACAGGACTTAGACACGTGCTTGTCAATGACTGCGACGGTGTAAACTAAGCCCTTGGGTTTTGCCAAGACGTGGCTGCAGAGCGGTACCATATTCCCTCTACCAGTTGTGGTGGGGGAGCAGAGAGCTCACAAACAGCTGGAAGAAACAGTATCTTAAGCTGCTACAGAGCTTCTTGTTAAGATGGAATCTGAGCCCTTTGCCAACAAAAGCGCTCTTCACCCAGCTTGGCTGTAATCAAATGAAGGGTTCGGTTAGCTCAGAAATAGCAGGTAAAAAATGGGACTTTTCAAAGCATAAGACCTTATGGCTATATCAGCAAAGCTATTACACAAATGATCATCACTCCTATGAAAAGTACGCTGGCAGAAGCAACCATACTCGCTTTCTTCTTTAACCACGAAATGTCTGTATGCTGTCATGAAGGAATATTCATCATCCAAGAGACTGGCCTGTAAAGGTATAAGCTGTCACAGATAACCTCTGAACGGATAATGAAAAATAACAGGGTAAAACGACAACTTAGACCATACTTTGGCAATAAAGATACACCAGCACCCCCGCTCCAAAAAAATAAATAAATAAATAAAACTATCAAAAACTTTGACAAAGCTTAATCTGCTTACAGAAGTGTAGGACATCTACTATCTGACTTGAAGGACACCTTTAAAGGCTGTATCTGCAAGCTCTTTAAGAAATCCACTCATGTACAGAAATCTGCAATACGAAAAAGAATCCTGGGAGGGAGAGTTCAAATATACAAAAAAGTACAAAGTCAAAGGCAGTACAAAGAATTTTTGACCTTCTCTCTCTGTGTGTCTTTTTTAAAAACTCCTGTTTGAATATCCAATCTTCTTTTTATTGTTTTTTTTGGTGTGGGCTTTTTTTTCATTTCTTTCTTAAAGAATATGTTCATTGGTAAATAAATAGAACAGACAATTCCCCTCCCACCTATTTTAGCAAAGTCATAATAATAAATGTGGGGGCTTGAGTTGCAGCAGACACGAGGTGGGAGATTATTACTTTCTTGAACACAGTAGGTTTACTTGAAGAATTCTTTAATCAGTAAAATCATGGATTTCTTTAAACGGCGTATAGTTTTCTTGAAATGAGAAAGTTCCTCTTACCCCATAAAACATTTTCCTTCCATTTTAGCTACAATCAGTTTCTTGCACCAAGATGTGTGCAAAAGGCAATTTATACAAATATATTTAGGTAGTCTTCAAAATAGCAATTGCACAAGTACCTTTACAAAACAAAAAAGTGACTTTGTTTATAATCAAAGTCCAGAATTTAATGGAACTTTACCACAAAGAAACATAACACAACATCAACCTCAGCTAATGGTCAGAGACAGCTAAATTCTTGTATGTCTGGAAAAGAAATCACAAGGAAACAGTAGGGAAAGATATTAGCTTTGCTTTTGAGAGCAAAGCATTTCTATACTTATTGTTAACCTGTGTCATATTTGAATTCAACCATTATTATTTACGTCCTTTTAGTTCCAAAAAATTAAGGGGAACTTTACTTTCAGAGCACCAGAAGCCACAAAGACAACACACAAAGAACTGGGAATGAGACAGAGCAGGTAACAAGAGTGTAAGTCTGAAGTTCAGCACATGCTTCTCTCTGTTATCAGTGCATGATAATTTTCTGCTATTTTCTTCAGAGGCTTCTTTGAACAGAACACTGAAGAGTGATTACATGTCCAAACCTTAATAAAATGTCAAAATCCACCATTTCATTGTATCTGCAATTATGATGGTTTCCTCCTACACATGGGATAGGAAAGGATACAATTTTGCATTCACCGTGTTCCAAGTACTATGTTTTAAGTTGTGGCTTGATGTAAATCAGTTATTTGCCAACCAGAAAGGCATTATTGTAACCTCCCATTTTAATAAAAATGGCATTTTTGTTCTTAAAAATACTGCTTCAGATCTTGAACTCACTTCTAGAGACTGAAGATTTTTAAACAGATAGTGGCTCTCACTGCAAAACAAATACAATGGCCAACAGTTTGTGTCACCTCTACAACAGGGACAAAAGACAGCAGGCTGGGTTCTCCCCTGTAGCTTCAGCTCTGCTCAAGTTGGAATAAGAGAAAAGGCCGTTGGGGAAACAAGCTGCAAAAATCTGTTTTGGCCTCAAAGCTTCTCCCCTTTGCCAAGGCCAAAACTCACGCCTCCGAACTCTGGGGTCTGTCCAACGCCAACAGAAAAAGCAGCTGTACCCGACTGGGGTGGTCCTGCCTCCACCTCCTGCCTCAGGTGCTGCTCTCAATGCCAGATGGAAACTCCAGGCAAACCAGAGAAACCGATCACTGGCACCAAAGCGGTATTCGCCTGACTCTCTGGAACTCCCACGGTGTGACAGTTTTCACAGTCAAGGTGACTTGTGTCCTAACCTACAGGAAAATTCCCTCACTTATTTTCCATAGCACAAACAACATCATCTGACAAAAGCAGAACCAAACTTTTAATATCGATTTCTCTCTCTACTTTGGACAGACCCTTTTTTTCCAATGTGGACCACCACCCAGAAACTTACTGCTCAAAAGAAACAAGCTCCTCAGATGAAGTATGCTTCTCTTCCTTTTATTTTTTAAAATCATGCTGCTATCTACAGATGGTTATGATAGTATCTTTTCCTCTCTACTGATAAGAAAGAATCACTCTTTACCCTTCAACAACCAAAAGCATTGTAAAGAACGTACACAATTTATGCAGTTCCCCTCATACGGCAAACACGTCAAACGGAAAACTTCTGTCAAGAACGCACAGCTAAAGGTTGATGGCCAATACAACAGTATTTAGTCAGTTTTTGTGCACTGGCTGCTTCCTAGCTGAGTAACAAATCTTACCACAGCCTTCTTGCCAGGAGATTCAGCCGTCCTAAGAATTGGGCTTTGATGCGTCAGAGAGGAAAGGATAATTCTTGCATTTTCTTTGGAAACAATGCAATCGTGATTGTGAGACATACTTGTCTGAATTAGATGTATAATACCAGGTCTCATAAGAGATGCTCTAAACTTCTAAAGCTTGCCTGACTGTGATAGGAGCTATTAAGGAGTCTGCTTTAACGGATAAGAAATATCACAACTCCCACAGAGAATCAACTGGTGCTGTGCTAGAAGGACTGAAAGTGCAGTCCTACCGTTGTTCTTGTCCTCACAGAGGGGAAAAAGAAAAACAACGTTCATGTTAAGATCTCCCAAAGTGTCCATCCTGATTTCTGTTGAGAAATATGCAAGTGAAAATCTCTGACTTCTTGCATCCCTTCTGAAAGAATTCACTGCAATTAAATTGAGAACTTTTTGGTATTCCCAAAACATAGGTAAAAGAGCATTCAATCGCAGTGCAAAAGCTAACTGCCATTTTGAGTCTGGTGGCATTGAAAAGATCCTTGAAATAACAGATCTTCTTGGTGAGGCAGAAGCATCAAGTAAGTTCACCACTAACTTTATCAGACAGTACAGCTTTTCTCTCTGGTAGCCCTGCTCTGAGAAGTGGCACATTGCACCTAGATTATAGCCAGCTTTATAAGGCAGTTTGTTTTCTCTTAAATCCTGACAACTAGGGAGACTGGGGAGACCAAATAGTGATAATCTTACTGCTGCTCCTGCCCATTCCCTCAAGGTAAAAAGGTCAACTAGCAGCCTGAGTGGATTACCAGGGAGCATGGGTACCCATGGACAGGGTGTCACACCAAAATTCAATTTCTGCCTGCTAAACCATGCTGCCTGATGTATATTTTTCATCTGATATATAGCACACACTGCAATAAGAAATTTCCGTGACCAAGAGGAAGCTGATTACCTTTCTGCTTTGGAACAGCTGAACCCATGATGGCTATTACTTAGAAATTCCTCATCAGATGATGTTTTCAGCTGACCGGAATAAATCTATTATCTGTAGTTTCAAGACCCCAGTGAATCACTTCATTGCAGCCAGTGGAGGCTGTACTCTTTCTCTTCCTGGGACACACTGCCTAAACTAATATGGACCAGAATAAGTGCTTTCCATTATTCACAGCTGACATCTGTCATAATAATTTGTCTGTCTGTTCCACAAATGGGGTATATCTTTGTATTTCTCACATCATCTTCAGAGAGGACAGGGTATTTGTTTCTTTGCATTTCCTGTTTTGAATTAAGGCCATTTTCAATTCTTTTATCGATGTAATTCTCAGAGGACAACTTGCTCCCTGTAGTATTCTCTTTCAGCACAGGCCTTCAGGGTGACTTCTCTGACATCGTGTATCCACCCTGCGCTTACTGGAAAATCATGACAGGCTGAAATATGTATCAATTTAATTCAGCTTTCCCTCCATACATCTGCAAAACTAACATGAATTAGGATTGGATTTCCTTCTCTCCTAAGACCAAATGTAGGATGTAGGAACGGAAACGACTGAAACAGTCACTGGTCATACGCAAAACGAGAGAACAGTAAACATATCAGGATTATGCTAAAAAGCAGTCTCTTGAAGAGACTTGATAGGAACAGGCTGTATAATTCCATTCTGAATTTTTATAAAAGATCCTTCAGAACCCAAAGGTACTTCCAGAGATTGCTCAAGACATGAAGCGAGACAAAAATAAAGCGCCTGTGACTTCTGCACAGCTTCACAGAATATATTTACAGGACAACATTTTATTTAACCAAAGTTATGGACAGCTATTTGATGACCGAGCGAATAAAACTGAAGAGAGTGGCACCGAGGTGAAACTAGAGAAGGGTACGTGTCAGCAAAGTCTGTTATTGCAAGGCTGGTGAACAAGGCTACGAACCACCTCCCTTGAGGACTCGGACACTAGTGCAGGTACACGTTGCCTAGTAGTAGTTCCACCTGTCGTACATCCAAGTATATTCCTGTTTAAACAATACACATGGAGGGCCAACGCTGCAACAATTTCCTAATTATTTTAATTTGCCTCTTACTTTTTTGAGGAGGTTTCCTAATTGAATACTAAGCATCAAAAATGATTATTAATAATTGAAGCAATACTGAGCTCTTGAGTTTAAAGTACAGACTCCAGGGATGCAGGACTGATGTCTTTTTCTTTTTTTAACTGGGTTGGACAATTTGTCCAAAACCCAACAAGCTGAAGGCCCATTAGCAGAGTTCTCCAAAGCAGAACCATTCCCAACAGAAAAACTGAGCTACAAGTTTTCTTTTACTACAGAAACAGAAAACCTTTTCAAAAAAGGGAAAAACTTCAAGAGGACATTCTCTGTTGTCAGTAACTGAAAACTTTGATTTTGCCCATGGGTTGCAAACACAATGAAGCATCCAGCAGGAGATGCAGGACCTCAGTGTAACAAAGACAGAACCATATCTCTAACCACTGTGAAGTTTCAGCAATTTCCATCCTTTCACTGAAAACTGTCATTGAGATGTTCTCATTGCTAGTCAGTTGCTTCAGATGTTGATTACTCATTACATTGATTTCCCCACTGTTTTCAGTTGCCATAGATAACTACACCATTGTTCTCTCACTGAAGGTTTTATCCTTACTTCTCTGAAACAAATCAGTGTAAAATACCTTTAGTGGGATGAGGTTCTGGAGGAAACTTCAATTACTGCACATGCAGCAGTGCCTGCTGTCTGTCTGCTTGTTAAGAATATTTCTTAGTCTTTAATGCAAGATCATCTATTACCTTAAGGGCACTTAAGATCCTACCACAAGCTTCATCACAAAACTCCTATGCAGACAGCGTAACAGGCAAAGACAGATATCCCTAGATCTCGCAGTCTGTTCAGATCTGTACATCTATCACTTCTAAGCACTAAACATTAATTAGACATTAAGCAAACAACAGTAACACAAGCATTATTTCTTAAATAACATGGAACAAAGTACACATCTCTAAAAATTATTATAATGCAAAGGAAATTCCATGAAGTTTTCAAAATATTTAAGGTAGAAACATGCAAAAGGCTTTCCAAGAGGTGGTTCTCAGACAACATTAAAGATGTGATTTGCTTCTCATAAGTCTCAGTCACTTGAGATTCCTTACCACAAACAGAAAGATGACATCATAGATCTGGAAGATTCTAACTTGTACCACAAATGTAACGATTTTGCATTTAAGTGTGAAAAACTTATCTAGACATTCTGACTTCTTTTATAGCAAAAGCTTAAATTATTTACTGGCCAAATACTCCCACTGAATTAGTTTTACACATGAACTGAATTCAAATTAACCTTGAAATTACATCAATGCTTCTAAACATTCAGACTGAAATGATAAAGTTTCCTGTTACCACCTATCCACAGCCCGCAAAGTACCTAGTGCTTTCTGGTACGCAAGAACAAACCACCAAGTTCATTTACAGTTGCCCTTTCCAGCTTACCTAAAAGGACTTCTGAAATATACTGGTAAAGTCTTTTGTTCATCTCTATTCATTTCACAGGAAGCATTTCCTTAACTTTAAGCCACAGGATTGGGCACAGTGCTGAGTAAGGTCCTTACTCAACGTGCCACTCATCTGTCACACCAGGACACCACGCAGCTTGTGTACTACGTCCTGCTCCATGTTCAGCTGTGCTAACGGAAGATGCTACTGTCCCCACTGCAGAACCAAAGGAACAATCCATAGGAGAGTTTTTAAATCCACTTTAAGCAAAATTAGTTGGGTTAGCGCAAATCACCCATTTAAATTGGCTAAGCTTTTCTGGCTGATTGCCCCACAGCCGGTGTGGGAGCTGTGCCGGCTCTAGCGAGGCCGTAACTACCACCAAAGGGGCAATAGTAACCAGCTAGGGGGAGATGAAGGTTTCCAGTGGCATGGATTTTAGCCAAGCGAACGTCTGTCTACAACCTCTAGCACGTGATTTTTAACCAAAGTAGTGATCCTAGCCCAAGCAGTCGTAGGAGGGTGTTTATGGTGACGGATTGATGTGCACTCTGAACAACTTGGCCAATTAAAGGAGTTTTACCCTCGAGTATTCTACCACCTTTCTGCAAGAGGTTACTGACCTTAGAGCTCTGCTGCTCTTTCATCTCCTCCATGCAAAAGATTTTCCAGGTAGCTTAAACCACTTTTGATAGCCTTTTATACTTAACTAACTTTGCCTAAAGCAAATTAGAGCATTTACAGGATCCATTTGCCAGCAAAGTTGAAGAGAGGAAACAGCTTTTAGCAGAGCAGCAGTACTGGGAAAAGAGGGAGAAAGGAGGGGGGTGGGTTGAAAACAGAGGTGTGCAAATAAAGTCTCCAGCCAGCCAAGCTGCATCCGGAAGACGGCAGCTGTTCATAACCTCTTCTTGTGCTGCTGTATAACTGCATCTTAAGATAGATGTGCAAAAGCAAAGTGCTAGAGTTTATAAAACTCAGGGGTTGGAAGGGAACTATCCCAGTGCAAACGCTATCACAACAGGCTCTTAATTTGGCCATCATTTTTTTGGATACACATCAAGAATTACAACAAATTATGTTTGATTTAAAGAACTTCCACAAGTTGCAATTAGCGAATTCTGCACTTCGCTCTTGCCAAACACAGAATGAATACACTTAAAATGTAAAAGCTAACCAGCGAACAGCGTGTAACTTGCAACTCAAAACACACACAAAGCCCCACCTTAATCTTCAATTTTATCAATATTTTAAACACGGTCACTCTAACTCATTCAACGCAAAAGTCTTGGCATCACGTTTTCCACATGTATATCTCACACTATAAAGCAGCAATGGTCTTTTGCAGATGAACAGTGTTCTTAAAAATCTCTCTATGCCGTGTAACTACTCTTGAAAACTCTGGGCAAACAGTTAAGTAGGTAAGAAGTGCCTCAACTTCTTTTCTTCTCTCCAAAACATAAAAATCTGGCCTACATTGTACAAACATCTGTTAGCAGGTCTGGAATCAGAGCCCATCTTCCGACTTGCAGGCACGGGCTTTAGGAACTACACTGGTTTGCTGTGCTGCAGAACCAACACCCACACATACAGCATCCTGCCTTGTGATCAGTAAAGCAAGGCTAATGGGTAGGGAAGTATTTTTCACTACCCCCAAGTATTTGGGGCAGGGAAAAGGGGAGGAGAGCGAGAAGGTGAGCTGACAAGGTTTCAGGTATGCTTCTGAGACCACCTGGCCTACTTTACAGGTATGCATCTGAGATATTCTGGTTCCCACCAAGTAGTAATGGAGAAGTAAGGAGTTTTGTCTCCAATGAGAAAGAAAGGAGTGAAACAAGGGAAAAAAAAAAATTGCAATGTTCCATGAAATCAGTACTTCTATTGAGTCTATTGTCTTATTGTCCTAGGCTCAATGTTTTGGAAAGCATTCTCTCGCTCTTCCTGGAGGGTTAGGACTGAGAGGGTCAGAGACAATGCTGGTACTCTGAAAAATGTTAACCCGCTGCTGTTTCCATCCTTCATCAGCTGTCAGAACACTCCATCTGTGCAAGGCGACTGCTTAGTCACCCCTGAAAGTCCCAAGGGGCTCAGAGCACTGCACAAAATGCACCGAATTCCAGAAGGAAGCCAGGAATTCGATGATCCTGTTACAAGGGCCATGCACCAGACCCATGCAGAGCTGTGCTAGCACATACCAATTACCTGGTATCTCAGACAGTAAATGATTAAGGGGAAAGTCTGGATGCAGAGCACCTGTTCTCAGCTGCCACTTAGCCTCAATGTGGACCGCTTCCATTGCAGGCCTGGAAGACGAACTAGCCCATATGCCCAAAAGCTTGTCCTCCCTTCCCAGCTATAGCAATAGATCCAAATACCAGCTCCAGACACAAACTCGTCTTCAATTATCTCTTCAGATCATCTCTGGCAGTGCAGTGCTACCCATATTGCTAGCAAGAGAATCAATTTCCATGTATATGTAAGGGCTTGGCTTCTGGCAAAGATTTATAGAATTGTATATAATGTGAAGTTCAGTCACAACATCAAAAGGAAAATTACTTTTCCTTTCATGAGATCCGGAATTTTACTCTTTGTTCACTCCTTTGTTTTGGCAACGGCCCAGATCGCGAACACCGTATACAATCCTAAGGTTTTTTCAAAAACCCAGAAATCAAATCAGGAGATGCTAATGGAAATGAACTATAAAGTGGGGGCAGCAGGATAGTATCTAACATTTCTGCAAACAATCCATTTGTCACTTTCATGGACCAGGGTTAATTAATATTCTATAAAGGTCTTCCAAAAGCTGAATACCTCTCGAGTTCTGAATTCATGGGGCTGACCTTAGACTTTCTCAGAATGATTTTTAATGCAGTCTGTTATCAGCAAAACCCGTTTGAACACATGTCCCATCTGCCAGTACCCCATTTGCAAAAGAGCTTCTTATACTTGCAGACAGTAAAGCTTCTGCCTGCTTCCCTCTCTCCTCTAAATACCAGCTGTATGGTAATGAGCACAAACAGCTGAAAAATACTGCACAGTAACAAAGCTGGTACGAAGCGGGCAGAACAACGCTTCCACTCAATGAAGCAGTTGTAGCATGAATTTAGCAGATTAGCTATTGAACAGGGGTGGGGGGAGGTCTGGAAAAAAATAAAAATGCAAAGGGTCTGCACAGATAGCAAGAAAATTAAAAGAGACCAAAGGGGCACAAGCTACCAAAGAAAAGCCCAAATTCTATAGTACTTTTGTTGAACTGCATGAACCAATTCTTCCAATTTTCTAAGGCTTATTTCTCGCGTACTAATGATATGCCAAATGCTATTCTGATCATTTGCAAGTTCAGTTAGTTTTTAAAGGAGACAACTTGTTAATGAAAGTTTCCCATTCATTAACAAATCTCTTCATCGGCTCGGGACCGGGGAAGTCCTTAAGAACAGGAACACGCTCTCCTACTTCAGTTTCTGGTACTTTCAGCATGTGTGACCAACAAGCACCAGATTATCTATTAACTTTTTGCATAACAGCCCTCTCAGCCTATCCATTTTTGTCAAGCCATTTTTTCAAAATGCTGACAACATCCACGCTGCTCTCCAGACACCGACAAGCTTTTTAAGCAGTGAGCATAAGAGACATTTGCTTTAAGAAAAATTGTGCCTAACTGCATTCAGCTGATGTGCATCTGAGGCACGCAGTTCAGTATTTGTTTATGCAAGCAGCTAATTAGATATACGCTGTTTGCCTAAAGTCTAAAAATTGCACATGCACTTTTGCACTTGAAATCGCAGGCGTCTATCTTCTGGCAGATGTGAAAGATGCTTGCAGGTTTGATACACAGAGCTGACATGAAAATACATGACTTTTTTCTTGTTCGTGATTTCCCAGTGGCATCCAGAGCATTACTGTTGCTTTTGAAGAATTGAAGCCTAACGCTTTCTAAGAAAAACATGGAAAAAGATGGTGTATTGACACTGCCCAAACAAATGCTTTGCCAAGAGTTTGATACATAAGGCTTTGGGGTTTTTTTAATTCCTAATTTAAAAGCCTTACTGTTTCAATCCCTCAGCATCCTACATTTGTCTTTTGTGACAAGTAAGGCTAGAGTAAGATATTTTTGAAAAATTCTTCTAGTAAGACATACTGCAGTAGAAACACTACACTGCTTATAAGCGAGTAGTGAAGAGCAAAACCTCTCCATCTTGGAGGGGAAAAAAAAAATTATATATATATATTTACCTCTAAGGTCATCAGAACACAGGTCCTAAGAAAGCACACAAGCTTTTAACCTTTATACATCACACTTAGAGCACACATACAAAACTGGCTGTGTTACTGGCTTCTTTTCACTGATGATCATAGAATAAACAAGAAGAGAAAGCAATTTTCTCAGGTAGGAAAGAGCTTGTCATGAGGCTATACGATGGCATTCTCAAATGACATTTTTATTGCTTATGTCTATCATGACCCTGGAATAAATAGAAGAAAAAAGATCACTATTAAAGTTCACTGGAAGTCTCTACCTAATTTCAAATTTTAACATAGGTCAAATCTATTGAATTTAAGTTAAAGAACATGTACTTTGATCTTTCCTGGAGAATTCTAGGACTCATTTTTGAATATTTTTTGTATTTTAAGCACCTTAAGGGATTAAGAAAAAGTTCATCAAGACACAAAACAAGTAATAGACATTCTGAACATACAGAGGAGCATAAAATATTAACTAATAATTAATCATAAACCTATTATTGGCTGAAAATGTGTTAATATTGCCTATATATGTATTATCAGTCATCAAGTTATCAGTGGTTCCTATAATTTTTTTGTACTTAAAAATTATCATAGATACCACTTAGTTCTTAATTTTTAACCTGAATCTGTTCTCTGAATTGTAAGATGAAAATTGTTTGCTTTAAAACACTAAATAAGTGAAAGCATTTTATGAGAAAAGGCAAAATACTTTCTCAATGGAAAAATTTTCTGCCAAAGTGACTGTTTCATTGCAGATATATGTGTGTATTCAGCTCAGCAGCACTCCAGGAGGAAGGAATATGATGCTACGGAAAGTGCTGTATCTGGATGGTATTTGCTCTGCTACTGACCCCAGTTTGCCTTGCCTGTTATCTTCAACGGAGCCTGAGCTTCTAGATATCATTATTTACCTTGTCAGACTATAGTCCTGATATACAGACTGGAGTAAATCAATGAACAAAGAAAGTGTCACTTATTATGTAATATCGAAACTCAAAAGGTGCAAGATTTTTGCATGTGCCATATGAAATCATCTAGACTTCAATGCTTTACTACTTAGAAACAAAATCAGGCATTCACAGAAACAAAATCAAAGTCATCTGTAAAAAAAAAACCCAAACAAGCAACATACAAAACCATCAAAAATATGACACAGTATGCAAGAAAAAGCAGGTCACTGAAACTAGCAGAGTCACACTCACCGACTCCTAAAGTATAACCTCAAAATCTTCATTATTATATCATTTGGACAGAACAGCACCTACATCAGCCAGAACACTGCCCTAAGAAAAGATTGGAGTGAATGTTGGCTCTGTTGATGAAACAGTGATATCAGAAATAATCACAGAAAGGTTTGGGATGGAAGGGACCTTTAAAGATCTTCCAGTTTAACCCCCTTGCAGCGATCAGGACATTTTCCACTAGACCAGGTTGCTCAAAAGCCCCGTCCAATCTGATCTTGAACATTTCTGACCATGGGGTGTCCACAACCTCTCTGGGCAACCTGTTCCAGTGTCTCACCACTCTTGTAAAAAATATCTTCCTTACAGGCTTGTATCTACGATTATTGTTTCAGACCATAGATCCCAAAACAATGACCCTTCTGTTTGGGGTGGTGGTTTCAAAAGACACTGACACAGTACTTGCTTTGGGTATCAACTCAAGAAAAATGTATGAGGTATCTCCAGAAGTCCAGTTCCGCAGGGTCTCAAGTAATGCATATACAATGGTTGTTATTAACAAGGAAAATATATGTCAAATGTACTTTTTTTAATATCCAAAGTAAAAAAAAACAAAACAAACCAATCAAAAAAAAGGAACTAGACTTGCTTTCTTGATACTCTTTAGATTTCAAGCCTAGTTGTACTTTGCCAGCACTTCTCCATACTCTTGACATGCTTCTAGCACATGGAAGCCTTTAAACACTAACAGTTTTGAAAACATACTGAGTATTATCTACATCCATGGGTATAAACAGTATCGAGGAGAAAACAGCAACTCATTTTAAAGGGGACTGATCTTAACGGTATTGACATTTCTAGGATATTTCTTTACCTTTAAAAGATTAACATACTTCCCTTACAAGCAAGGGAACACAACAGATAATCATATTTCAAACTGTGATCTTCCAAAACAGACTGAAAAAAATGAAAACTGAGGAAGATTTATAGACAGCACTACACTGCCCCTTCATGTCCACTATAGAAACAACACAAGCTGCATGATGTGAAAGAATTCACTGAAAATTAACACAGCAATTATGTAAAACTGTAATTTTTCTTAAATTTTGATATTTGACAGCCCTCTCTCCCCCAATAAAACCCACAATGGAAGAGAATCAGAATAAAATTAAACTTTTACTTCAGTGAGAAAATAACTTTTTGTTTTTATTTTGATATTCATAGTTACTCCGTTCTCTTTAAAAAAAAGTATCCATTTTCAATCTTGATTACATGGTGAATTACAATTTAAGAACAAAATCAGTTCAGTTAAATTTAACATTTCTCTAAGGGGAAAAAAAAAAAAAAAAGGAAAAAAAAACCTAAAAAAACCCCAAACAAACCAGTCATACTAAAATCAATATACTTTGCCATGACAGAATGTTTTAAGATAAGAATGGAACAATAAAGTTTCCATCAGAATCAACTCTTAATGGCATGAGAAATTGTTTGAGTATCTAAGCTATTTCATACTACTTACACATTCCCTCCATTTTAAAAACAATACAGTTTTCCCCTAAGCATCCTGTTTCTTCTGATTTAAAATTTAATTGATATTTTGCTTGTAATTTTGTTACATTTGCCGTTCTGATTGGTGTATGAGTTTTTGTCTGAGGTAGCATTAATCTAATAGTTTCATAATCTAATCATTAATCTCATAGTTCCTTAATTTGTCACTGTTTCGTTGACTTAACCTTCTTGTAAAGGCTGTACCTTGAAACAATTAAAAAAAAACTTTAAAAAAAAAATCACTATATATGTATATCTTGTGGCCAAGAAGTCTTGGTAGGATAATGTGTTTTCCCAGGAAACATAACTACAAAATTGCACAAAAAAATGAGGCAGCTGGCACCTTCATTTGGTCTGCAAGTAGATAGCTAGTAACTATAAGCACACAGTATTTCACAAGTACACGACACATCCACACAGTATGAAAACTTTTACTATGGGGAAGGTGAAATTTATTCAGAAGTAATTCAATCTTCTAATGCATAAACCTTCATCCCTCCCTCCCCTTTCTCCTCCTTTCTTCATTACTAATGATATTAGTTTTGAGTAACATTCTGGCTGGTTTAATCTCTCAGTCTTTTCAAAAGAACTTAAATCAAATATAAAAGCAAGAAATGTATTATAATTTATTTCCTAGTGTGCGTAAATCTGTATCTTCTATCTTTTCCATGCAGCAGAGCTACTCTGTTTTGAACTGAATACTAATCTTGAGAAATTGAGATGCACTAGTCCAATCTTCATACTGTTCTTAAATTCCATAAAAACAATGAGATTTTGTGATTCTATCCTGAAGAAAATACCTTCTGTTATTCCTTTATTACTTTTCTCTATGTTCTATAGACATATGGCAAGACAAAAGTATAAGCTATTTTCTATTTCAATAGCTGTAGCTGGCTTGCACTTGAAAACAGTAACTAAGAGTGATGCACAATATGAGTAAATTTATTACATTAATAAACAAATTTCTCTGGTTTTATTAAAAATACGTGTCTGGTTGTGCATAGGGCAATGTCATAGTTAGCATTTGTATCCAGACCTGCTAGGATAAGTCTTTTGCTACTTTAGAATAAAGTATATTATTTGTTCACGTTAATAGGAAAAAATATGTATGCTCATAGCATTTGTTCAGCTAAACTACCTAATATAATTTCATCTCCAGAAATTAATTGATGCGTTTTCTGCAGAAAATACAGAAATAAACAGCAGAAATTAAGTTCTAGCTGTTTTCAGTTCAGATTTCAGTATTAGAAAAGGGAGAAAATCAGCTTTTTTTTCTTAAGAAACTGGTCTTTGTAGAAAAGATTACTACAGTAAGTTGGAGATTTCGCCAGTATTACAAAATCCCTCTCAAGCCAAGACAAGAACTTGCACTTTCTCCTAGATCTTCCCACAACATGACAAATTGGCATAAAGGAGGCGCAAGATGTTAAGGATCCCACGAGCATCGCTGAGATCCAAAATTGTGTTTTTCATTATGAAAACAAAGTGGAGCACACAATGAGACTATAAACCAAACCATTATATGCCAAGAGACAAATAATTTTTTCAAGAACTGGAAAGTAAAATTTGTAATTTTTAAAAATTTATGTTCAAAATATTTCATGTGCTACAAATATTCAGATGGTACATAACATAAGCATATTCTTAAGTAGAAAATGTGTCTTAGAAATCTCTTTTGCTTATAAAATACCTTAAAATTATTCTATCCATTGCATTGGTATGGTAATTCTAAATATGATACACCAGACTTCTTCCTTCTACGGGCTTTAAATTAAATCTATGGGACATTTTAGACATGCTATAGTTCACAAGAACAGAACAAATGCCTCTCTGGGTCAGGCTAAAAAAAAAAATAAAAAAATAATCCATCTAGCCTAGCGCAGTCTGCTGATAGACTAAATAGACTAAATCCATGTCTAGTAGACTATTCAAGTCACCAGCATACAAGCATAACTTTTTCAAGGAGGAAAAAGAGCTAAGATGGATATCAGCAGTTATGAAAAATAGTGCAAAACATTTCTCTGAATGATGTGTTTTGAAAACTTATGCAGAGAGACTTCAAGTTTCAGTACAACTTGCATTCTTGACAATAATGGTAAAATAGACAGTTAAAGATGATCTTCCATTGTTTGAATTTCAGTAATGCCTCCCATCAGATTTTACTACATTATTATTACTGTAGCTTTGTGTGTTTACACATATACTACATATTTAAGAATCCGGCTTACAAAGGACTTCTTACATAGCTTCTTCACCAACATCAGGGTAGGGCATCCCCTCTCTAACAAACTGTTACAAGAAGCAGTTGCTAAGAAAAAAAAAGTAATCATAAATAACAGCATGCTAGGTATAGCAAACCCCATTTTTTTTCCATAACCATAAAAAATAATACCCAAAAGATTTTCTACTAACTAATGGGAAAATGAAATATAAGCTTTTTCTTCTGACTACATGCAAGTAGAAAAAAAAGGAATTTAAAAGACAAGACAGTTGTTTTATAATACAGCTTGGAAAACAGTTATTACAGTGACAATATCTGGGCAGTTATATATTTTATTTTCTCCTCTGTCTAGTCATATGATTTATTTATTTATTTTTTTTTTACACAAAAGTGTCAATCATCATACTATGCGGTATCTTTCTGTTAAAACATGTATTCTGAGCTTTGAAGGGAAGCTGGCACTCAAGGGAACCACCATGACCTCTTTTTGCAAGTTTCTCCTCTATGAAAGAGGTTGCTACTTACAACTTCAGTAAGGGGTTCATTGGAAGGGGTTTGATTAAGAAGAGCGGGATGTATTTCTATCATTCTGGTGGCACCTAGAGGTCAGATCTCTGTAACTACAACCAAACCAGCTTGGACTCTTCAAGCAATGCATAAAACAAGATTCGAAAAAGGAACCATGGCATAGTTTGGCTGTCCGACACTCGCTGTAAGGTCTTCTTTGCATGAAATCAATGGATTCTCAAACAAATCATTATATATAATTTCTCAGAAATATATTCAAGAGCCTTCACTGTATAATCAACAGTGTCGCTTTTTAAAACAACATAAAGTTTTGTCAGCTGGGACTGCCACTCTGGGAGTACTAAAAAAAATCCTTCAATACCTTCTACCACTACAAAAATTTTCTAACTAATATTGCTAAACAGTCTCTGAATTTGAAGCATCAACCAGAGAAGCAGAAAATGCCATTTCCCTTCAAGTAACCACTGTAAAATCACCAAATAGCTGCATTAGGACTACACAAAGTGCAGTTTAAGTTGCATCTGTAGATCAAATAAAAGTCTGAGAGACTCAGTTTGAGTAATCTATCAAATGGTGCTGACCACTTCCAATTTTGCTTTCAGGTGAGAATCTCATTTAGCGATTTTTGTATTTTTATGAAAATAAACATGGATGTAGATCAGAGCTCAAACACTCTCATTCACAAAGGCAGAAAAAAAGCGCACATTTTACACTTTAAACGTACTGGTGGTTTTTCAACACCTAATTAATTTTGTTTACAAAGCAGTGCTTTTAAATCATCTTTCTGGAGAGTCTCTATGCAGCAGTATTTCTTCCTCCTGCCTATACCCTCTGTTACTTCTCTATGGAAAAACTGTCTTTCTCTAAGTCTTGATGGAATGAATACTAACTATTTGGACCAAATAAGGTTAACACACTTTCAGAAGCAAAATTATGATTTATTTTCTGTAAATATATATCCCTAATATATATGGCTAATTTTCTCCATTCCAAATTAAATATATCACACACACACAAAAAAGGTGAATTTCAATTATCTTGAGTTCCATAAATATATTGAAAGTTTCTTATCATACTTCATAAATAAATACATACAAGTTGGCTTGAAACAAGAGAGTAAAACCTGAGGAATATTTCACTTTGAGACCACATGTTAAATACGCAAGCTACATCGGCGCAACTGAATTTTAAGTCCACAAAACCAAATGCTTTCCTCAAGCCTCACTAGCACGGAAACTTGACACAAGAGAAAAGCAGAAATGCTCACAGGACCCTCAAGAGGTCTTCCCTTCTCAGAGGCAACTATACTATTCCCAAGTGGGATCAGGACAGGATAGAGTTGTCTTGTCTGCCTTTAGCAGTGTGCTAGATGCCTTCTAGTCCAAGGACTAGTGAAAACAGTGTAAATATCCAGTTCCTGAAACATCTTTTCTCTATCATCTCAGAAACCCCCAACTTTTAATTTGTTGCAACTCGATGTGCAGTCGACTTTCAGTATGAGCGTTTTTCCCATTTCAGTTTAACAGGAAAGACACCACTCCTGCTTTTCTGAGTTAAGGAAGGAAAGAAAGGGGTTCTTAGCAGCAACTCTTTGGAAGTTTGGAGACTATGACACCATGAGGTGAAAGAAACAAGGAAAAGCAGGAGGTAAGGTAAGATGACCTTTGTTCCCAGATTTGTTTACAACTACTGCTTACCACCACATCTTGTTTTTGTCTTCCCTCTTTTGTGTACAGAATAGAAACTGTACTGAAGGTAAGCTGGGAAAATTTTTTATTTCATTATTATTGTCGATAATGAGAGGTGAAAGACTGAAGTTTCCTTACTTATAATACATTAACAGAAAAAATGAAGGGGTCTTCCCATTTCACATTTTTCCTATTGAAAACTGACCTCTTGTTTATACTGAAAAAAATCAGATTACTTTAAAGCCAGAATACAAGATAAAAGGAAAGACAAATGAACAAGGAAGACCTTAAAGTTTGTTCTGCTGGACAACAGTAGTAAATTTGGTAATTTGGTCATTTGTGAAAACCTGTACAGAAGGCACACCTAGAAGAGGCCCAGGTAAAGGCTTTGCATTTGATGAGGTTTTTGATATGTCTGTGATAGATACATGTAATCAAGTGCAGAGACTTACAAAGCAGCACTGTCACTACTTATTGGCAAGAAGAAAACCTTAAAACTCTCCCTGAAAGAACAGCATCTCTATCTGTTTATGTAGTCTGAGGATTGTTATTAAGGAGTGTCAGATAGCAAGATGCTATGACTCCCCAACTCTGAAAGGAAGCAATTACCTACTAGCTTTAATATGGCACGCTACGGAATGAAAATTATATACTGTATTTTAAAAATAGACCACGAAGTTCACAAGCACTGTCACAAAGGAATTCAGAAGTTCAGAAAGGTTTTTAGCATATTTATAAGTAGCAACTGACATTCTTTTAGAAATACAAAGATGGTTGCATATATTAGGTTTTTAATAGGGCAACAGCTTTGTGATCCGTGTCATTACCCACTTTGAAATGCCACATCCAGTATTTGGCACTCTGATTCTTCAAAGACAACATACATTTGTATGTCCCCTCTACTGGAATGCATACTGATTTTTTTGTTCTTTGAGAGAAAATTTAGAAAGCTTATTGATAATGCTGAGTTAATTTAAAGATTGTGATGAAATAGTTGGACAATACTCTCTCAAGGTACATACAATACAGAGGGGGCTGTATTATGGGGGGAAAAAAAAAAGACCATTTATTCAATTGCTTTCATTTTGTGGGCTACTAATTATTTTTCCCCTCAATTTCAGTATTTGTTCTAGAAAATTAAATTGGAAACATTTATAAAGGAATACAGTCTCTTCGAAGTCCCAATACTTGCATTTAATTCCCTTTCTCCACCACCTCCTTTCACTTTTCGCTCAAATTTGTCTCCTAATAAGATTTTAAAAAAAACCAAAACAATACTTGAGGCTTTCAACAGTTCAGTGTCAAAATTTCACATAATATTTGTTCTCCATTATTTCCACACAACATCAAATCATGAATTATTTCTCAAAACTCTGTAAAGAAGTTAAAACTCCTAGTAAAAAGAGATCAAAGCTTCAAATTTGTGCTACGTAACAGGAATACAGAAAAAAAAAAAGGATGAAGAACAAAATGTGTGTCCTATGTTGCCTCACAGCAACAAATTTCTTGCATGAAAATGCATAAATGTGTGTCCTGACTTTATGGTTCTGAAGGCTAAGCAAAACTGTAGAACAACTCTAAGATACAGGCAATCTGAAATCAAATTTAGAGAAACAGTGGAAATAATTTTAATGACATTTAAGACTTTTACTTAATGTACTACTATATTTTTCCATAATTCTGTCTCATGTTTCACCCCATTGAAGTTTGGTTTGTGTCATTGTCAGTACCTTTGCAAAAAGGATTCTATTTACCTTGTTCCAAATACATAAATATATAAATACTGTATATTATAAATACACTTGTTAAACTATGGAAAAAAGAACTACACATTTTGGTATTTTTATAATGAAGATTACAATTATCTCTTCACAGAGAAGACAGTTCAGTCAAAAGGTTTTTTGCTCACTAGCACCGCTCCTGCTTTAGTAGTGCAAATCTGAATTACAAATCTTAAAATCACCAAGAAAATACGAGGCCTTAGGGCCAATTATTAAAAAAAGGGCCTCCACTTTTACGTCAACATACACACTCAAAGGACAGACAATGCTAAGACCAAATAAACCACAGATATGTCTTGAAAGATTAGATTTATTAAATTTGTAGTACTTGCTATGACTGGGGAACTATGCCTGAATAACCTCAGGGGACATAAATCATCTGCTGAAACCCAGAGAGTATGATGAAAATTTTCAGGAATTATGAACTCATCTGGTCTACCTGTCCACTGCAAGGAGCTGTCAGTGCTATCTATTTGTATAAATTAGGTCTCCCAAGTCAGAAAGCTGCTCCAGATTAGTGGCAAGAAGTGCAAATTACGTTGTTTTTTTTTAATATTCCTGAGATTCAGTGACCAGTGAGAATTTTTACTGCAGATTTCCCTCTGTATTAGGAAGAGAGAGAGAGAAGTTAGGGTGGTGGTAAGTGTGTGTGGGGGGGTGGGAGGTGGAAGGCAAAGGTTTCCGCATCTGCCTCTCCTCAATGTCATGTTTTCAGGACTGAATTGATTCCCTGAGGATGTCTTAAGACACCTTCGAGCATTTACTTTCTCCACATACCAATAAGGTCACATCTGATAATTCTTGTCTCCTAAACTGAGACAAGTAGTGTTGGATCTGTTAAACATGGCCACAAACAGACAAATCCGCAGTATTTCTGGACATTTACAACATTAACTTGTGTGCTCACATTGAAATGGGCCAGCACTTCAGAACAGGAAACTATTTCCTCTTAACTCTCTCAGAAGTTTGGATGCCTTCCCAGAAATCTCAAGACTGGCACAGGGCTTAGTACTGTGCCTGCAAGACAGCTGCATCTGGATACAACCCTTCATGGGAATGCACAGGACAAACCAAGGAAGACAGGTTGAACAGATGTAATAAACTGAGGTGGCGCCAGGTCCAGAAAGTGATCCACATTAATCAGATGCTCCAAAGAAATTTCACTCAGTGAGGGCGTGCAATATGCAGGCCATTTGGAAAGCTAACTTTTGTTGTGCCAAGAGATCTCATGGAAATCCATGTTCATTCACGTAGTTTGGGACTAGGCAGTTCAAGCTGCCTCCTCTCTGTCTTCTGGGAGGGAATGGCTCCAAATCACTCAAGTTTTCCCCCATGATGACCAGCTCTTTATGTAACAAGGAAACAAAAGCAGAGAAGAAACTAAAAGAAATTTACACAAAACTAATTCGACAACTAAAGGGAATAACTCCAACAAAATTATAACAGGTTTTCTCTAACCCATGAGGGAGGAGGCGTGTCTTAAAAAAAACATCAGAAAAACAAACCTAAAATGAATCCCTTTTGCCATTTTAATCCACATAATCCTACATATGAATTAAGTACTGACCAAAATAGCTGCTTTTATTATTCTAATCCATTTTCTTTCTAAAGTGAAGCAGCACTGCTATGGACATACGTCCTTAATAAATCTGGAAATTAATTTCAGCCCTCACATTAATTGCAATTAGTGTCAAATTTTTATAGCGCAAAGTGACCTCAACACATAATCATATTTCAAGCATGATAAGAAAACCAACAGTTTCTAACAGAGGCAGTTTCATACCACTAGATAAATCTCAGTCAGAAATAGTAGACACCATTGATCCACCATCCATCTAAAGGGATGACGTAGCCTCGTTGTCTTTAATTTGTATGATTAGCTTTTTGCCATGTGCAGCATCTGTTAGATAATCTTACCTATCTCTTGCACCAGTGTGAATGGAAACTGCAAATAAGTGAGAAGCTTACATGTTTAATACGTGAAATAGAAGACCATTATTGTTTAAAATAAGGACTTTTCTTCCAAAAAAGAAAGGTGCATAAGAACCTATTCTGGATGTTATTCAAAAGACATATGAAGAGCCTGGAGATAATAAAGTGAGGGTAAGAAGTAGAAATTGATTGACAGGTAATATTTTAATATTTATTAAACGCATGTATTTGGAAGCTAATTTATAGATGCTGTAGAAGCTGTATTTTTATATTTATTCAACCTGATGTCTTATCTGGTTCAGTTAGGAAATACTAGACCAGTCAGCTACAGATAATTCCTTGTTTCATTAAAGGAGATGTGTGGGCAGGAACGGCTTCCCAGAACTGCACAGAGCATAAACGGAGAGGCAAAGCATAGGAACGCTGTGGGTGTAAAAAGGCAGGAAAGAAAAAAGAGATGCTTTAGAAAACCTATGTGGTCAGAATAGGCACTAGACAGTACAGGACTTGTTTGCTAGCTTGGTATCTAGACAGGATTCAGAGGAGAGGCAAAAGAAGGGAAGGCTGCGAGGCCATGGAGAAACTCACGGTAAGAATTCAGTCTGAAATTTCACTGACAACGACCCACAGGAGAAACGTAAGACGGAATGTAGTAGTGCTGCAAATATGTTAAAATTGCAAACATTCTTGCCAGCTGCTGCCGTTATCATGAGAACTAATCTTGTGTTAGGGTTTATTAATAGCAATGTGCTTTGGAAGAGACTGCCATTTGTACTTACAGAACACTGCATCGTGCAAGACTGACTTAGAGCAACAGAATCTTAACTGTTTAAGGACAGTAACAAGTTTACCTAAACACAGGGTAAGTAGGAAAAAAAAAAAAGACAGCTAAAAACATACCCAAAATACCTTTGTAGCACCTCCTCTGCTGTTCTTTTTTAATTTTCAGAAAGTTAAATTCTGTTGGGAGGGTATGCTTAAAAAGAGAGCACTCCAAGTGTCACCTACAGACTCCTGGCCTATAAGCCAAGGAACAATTTTGTGTTTCTATCGTATTTTGTCTTCTCTACAAGCAGCTCTCTCTCCAGGGTCAATTTTGCATATAGCACTTAGGACAGTATTACTGTAATATGAACAGTAATATCTGTAAAAAAACCTATGCTTTTTAAACCCAAGCCTGTATGTATAAATGAGGGCATTTAAAACATGAAGAAAGATCCCCCATGATACCAGGTAAGAGCAGTGTGCAGAAACCGGTTGCCTTCATTATACACTGGCTACATTGGAAACTGAAATACATGCTCACTGCAGAAACTCGAGTCCAATGCAATTTTAGAAATTCCTGAGGATGGTGCACGTATTAAAATATCTGGTCTCAAATTTGCATGTATTTACACATTCTAGATTCTTGAAACAAGTCTTTTGCCTACCTAAGTCTTCTACACACGTTGCCTCTTTGTCACAATTTACAAATCAAATTCTACCTACTACCTTGCTTATATAAGCTTAAGAAACTATTTGAAACAATGAAGCATCTGAAACAGAGAGGAAAGAAGCACTTTTTACTAATCACAACACATTAACTGTCTTTGCCACATTATTATACTATTCCCTAAGAAATGAAAACACTTCCCTAGCTCACAAAGAAGTTTCATAGCTTAGTATTTACCAAGTGTTACAAGTTCCTTGATAGGAAGTATAAAATAATGTGGGTTAAGGAAGTATTGCTAAACTCAGATTATTCATAAGGGAAGAACATATATAGAATAATATTTAGACTTTTAGTATCATCTATGCATTTTAACCCCTCCTTCTCTCCTCCCCTTACCAGTCAGTTTAGGATCTTGAGTGGTCTTGTGGTATATTGAATATGATCTACAAAAATGAAAAACATCGTGCACACAAATCTTACAATGTTTTGCCTATTACTTCAAAATGTTATGGTAGTAAAGTTCTTAAAGACAGATTTACTCTATTGCCTTCTGGCACAGGATTGACATTTTCATATGACATACATAACCAGCACTTCTTTTTCACAGACTTCTAATACACTGCAAATAGGCAAATGCGGTACAATTTTTAATTATCACTTGAATTTTAAAGAATAATCATTACTTCATGGATTGTATATTTTACTATTAAAATCACATCCATTTGAGAGGCAAGTACAAAAGTTCTTCTGAAACGTGATCAAACTGCACGACTACACAAATGATCTGCAACCATCATTTTAAGGAACACAATAAATAGTACAGGATTCCTCCAATAAAAATAAAGTCATGTCAACTCCAGTGTTGCTTTCTTGCCTTTCCAAACAGAGTAAGTAATGTTATAAAATATCTGAATAGAATTTAGAAAGATACTGCTGTTGTCCCTATGCAAAACTGTACTTTCAAACAATTTTGTCACGAAACAAAGATAAATTAGTGTACCAGGAGCTGGAAAGAGGGCAAAGAGAGAGAGGAAAAAAGAGGCCACTTTTAACAGAGGATTAATATCAATGCGAAACTGTGAGGGAAAAAGCAGAATTAGCAGTCCAAAACTAGGTGATGGCCGAGTGAGATAGAGCAGACAGGGCCCCAGAGTTTTGAAGAAAAACCCAAGCTGAGCAGTGAAACCAGGAATGAAATGGGATCTTCACTCGGAGGAGTGGAACTGTTTAAACCGGCACAACCATCATTCCCTGACAGTAACAGTTCCCTGACAGTAACTGTTCATCACATAAGGAACGACAATCAGTTGTGATAAGTGGCAGAGTTATGAGAGCAAGATGCTAATGCTACAGTCCTGCTTATGACTTGTCTGAGTGTCATTCTAGTTCAGTTTGACTTCCACTCAAAATCTGGAGATTGTCAGAACAAAGATTGCCAGCTAAAATTAATTTGTCACCTTTGTGTTTCTGTATTAAGACATAGTTACGAGACGCCAGACATTCTTTTTTCTCACAGACGCTCCTCTCCCCACACCTGAAAAAGATCTGGTCAGGAAATTAAAAAGGCTTCATTTGTTGTAGAAGGACAAAAAGTGTTTACTTAGTGACACAAGAGACTGCAAAACAAGGAAAGAAAACAAAACAATTCACAGTTAAGGCAATTAGATTTGAAAGCAATAAATGAAGTATTTAATGACACATTTCCTGAGTTCCCTTCCAGTATTATGAATTAGCAAAGAGGCATTTGGGTTTATGGCATCACTGCTGTCTCCCATTCCCTCTTTTCTTCTGCAGGGTGCTATAACTTCCACAGCTTGAGACAATAAGAGACAGACCTTAAGAAGGTAAAGAGCTTTCCCAAAGTCAATCCAGCATATTCGAATAGCTCTACGTGAATAATAATAAAGGTTTCTAAAGACATCTAAACAACTGGGCGCTAAGGAACAAAGTTGCCCAGGTAACCTTCCTTCTGACACCTCCTGAAGGGAACTGACTGACTGAAGAATCCTCACTACAGGCTTTTAGCATCTGCACCCCCACATCAGTCTGTATCAGGCAACACCGCTCATTGCATGAGAAATGGAAGTTTTAAATGCATCAAAACCACAAAGAAAAACTTTTTAGCTAGCGTTAAATATGTTTCTGATTGCTGCTTAGAACAATTTAAATATAAAAGTGTTTCTCAGAGTCAGTATGGTGACAGAAGATCACTGAATATTAGGAAGAGGTGGTCTCTGAGTGCTACGAGATGTTGCAGTGGAGGTTTGGAGGAAAAAAAACAAAACCAAAAACACAACAAAAAGCACATAAAGAAATCACCAACCGTCCCCCAGTCCTCGAGGAAGTTGTCAGAGGTTGTCCAAGTATTTTTGGCCAACACCGCAGGTTGGACTAGACATGCACAGTTTAGCTAACAATTTTCTTTTTTTCCAGAGGACACAGGGAACAGCTGTTTGAACAGCTCACCAAGTTCTCCCTCCTACAAATGTCTATTGTAAGCTCAGAGCTTCTAGAACACCCCACAGAAGGGGTGGGGCAGACAGAAGCCTACTTCTGCCTGTATCTAGTTCTACAGAGCCATAAACACAGGTTACATCTGACTGTGTCCATGGTTTTGAGGCTGGAAAAAAACAAAAACCAAACAAAAACAAACCTAAGTATAACCTGGGAGACCACAAGCCTCTTCAGCTAAGTCAGGTTGAACCGCCCTACCCTGAGTTAACCAGATAATTAAGAATTTGTCCACTTCTTTTCCCACTTCTGTGATTTCTATTATATTCCCCCTCAAGTACAATACAGAGCCAACTGGTTTGCAAGCAAAATGAAAGAGATAGTTGAAGAAAGGAGGAAAACAAGATAATTTGTAGACTGCCTCTGCTCCAGACTTTAAGAATAAGTAACATACTGCTTTTCTTCAAGACTATCACCTCACATAGGAAGAACTTTTATTCCCCTTGTGATGAAAGTCAAGGGAAAAGCAGATTTAGAGTGGAGATACTACATATACTTAAAAAAAAAAAAAGAGGAAACAGTTCATTATTCAAGATTATTTATGTTCTAAGAGAAGTTCTATCTTCTAAAAGGAGTTATCTTCTAGGTAGAGTTATGGAAAATTTAGTCTCGTTCATTTCTGTAACTTTATTTTCTTTCTGTATTTCTTCCTTTCCAATCAAAACCATCTGCCTTTTCAGTTAACTTTTTTCTGCTGGATCTCTGAAATACTTCTGTTTCATTCCAACGTTTTTCCAAAATTGAAACTCCAAAAATAATAAAAGCAAGAAAACAAACACTACAAATTACAAGTTTAACAATGAAAAGTAAAACCTCTATAAGGCTGGATTCATTGTGAATATTCGGATACTCAGAGCAACGGACACACTCCTTTACGAGAAAGAAGCTTAGGGGGCAAGAACAACCTTCCTTTCATGTAGATATCAATTGATTGGTCCATGATCTGTACTTCCACCTGGGTGACAAATTCTAACAGAAACAAGGGAATCTGAAAGTAAATGTTAAACCAGCTTTGAAAGAAACTTATTTCCGACAGCCACTCAAAGAGGCTTCTTAGCACCAGTGGCCATAATGCAAGTTGTCTGCCACAAAGCCCAGAACCAAATGGTCTCTTGTAAAAGACACAGGTCTGCAGGAATGCTCTGATTTGTCCAGTGATAGACTCTTAAGATTCCCTTAAGTTTTAAATTAAAAAATTATATACATATGTACACACACATTTTCATACACTTTTTCGTTATGCTCTTCTGACGGTCTCTTCTTATCAAACGGTAAGAAATTCCAAAGCAAAAAGATTTTTATTTTTGTTTAATTTTGTGTTTAAGGGGAAAATAGTTTTGTTCTTTTTTATATTACCCAAGACCTGATCCAAAGTCAGCTGAAATATAAGAAGCGTGAGATGGGAGGATATACCATTTCAGAAAAAGCTAAATATTTTTTTGCCCATGAAGTAACTTCCGTCATCCATGAAATAATGTGCTGTATTCAAGCAAGAGATATGATTTCTTGCAGAAAAATTCAGGACTACTTTTCCATGAAAAACTGAATGGATTGACTACTTGTTTAAACTGATGGTGCAATAATTTACATTGTTTTGACTGACAATGAAAAGGGTGTTTTGGTTGTTTTAATATAGAAATGAAGGGATAAAGAAACAAGTCCAAATCAGTGAAGTTGCTCATACAGAAGGCACATTAGTATTTCAAATAGACTATTAGTATATTGGTCAACCAGAGAAAGGAAAAGGAACTGGAGTCTCATTCCAAGCGTTCTACTGTAGCAACAAATGGACCAATACCATATGTAAGACCAGCAGGTCGTCTTATAAACAAAAAGCCCACAGGCTGGTATATAAATCAATGTATACGTGTTTTGTTCTATACCCACCTAACACACAAATACATTCGACAGCAGGAAGCATTTCACTCATGAACTAAGTGGATGAATTGCCAAAATTAGGCTGGATACATTTTAAAGATGGAACATGCTCACACAGAAGGAAACTATTCTCACAAAACAGTGGAACAGAATCTTTGGCGTTTCTGAGAGTATGGGCTCTGAAAATGGATACGTTTATTATCTGCATTTTTCAAGCTTGGAACACCCCAGGGTGCACACTGAAACTCCTGCTTTCTAACAATTCAGTGCTACTTTAAGCCAGTTGGAATGAAGGAATGCTGAAAGTGAACAAGTCACTTTCACAAATTCTCCAGCTTATTAGCCCTTCATAAAAACATATATTCAATGTGATGGAATTGTTATTACAGCCACCTCCAAGAGCAACAAGTACTGGAGTTTTCAGGAACAGACACAGAAAACTAAAGAGGGAAGAAATCTATTTTCCAAGTAGAGCTTCTGAGATAGTTATGAATTGTAACAGTTCAGAAGGAAAAACACTTTCACTGTCAGTGGTTTAAGAGCAGTCTAAGGGAAAAAAAAAAATCAAAGTTAATTAAGAGATCAATTTTTTTTGTCAACTGGAAGTATTTACTACAGCAAACAACATACAGCATTTGATTTTGGAACATATGTGACACACACGACTATCTCATAAGCATGTCCAACGGTCAGCTGCAGTTCCATTGCACTGAAGAGCAAAATGATATCTGATACCTGAAGTGTCTACTAGTTGAAAGGTATTCATTGCTTCTTCACATTATACTGAAAAGTCTACATTTCAGCGCCTACAAAAGATACATGAACGGCTAAAGAGGACCACCATGGCTATGGCTACGCCTGACAACACCGTATCAATGTTTTCAGCGATAGCTTTGAAGGAATACACGCATTTATTGTATAAACACAGTACTTTTAGAGCTATGTACTGTTATTCTCAAGTGCTACGCAAAGAATGCCAAGCAATACTATTTTTAACTGGATTCAGATTAGTAGTATTGCAGACAAGTGTTTTAACTGCATGAGCAAACTGAGAAAATGCATAGGGGCAAGCTGTTAAGTCCTGTGACCATTTATAGTGGACTTCTTGATAGAAGCCCAGTATAACTAATGCAGAGGATGCAGAAGTTACGAATTGTCAGCTCTCATAACGGAAGTATTTTTACTCCCAAGGATCATAGCACACATTTTAAAGATGTTTTACTTGGTTTAACGTACAACTAAGGAGGGGAAGAAATGAGTTCAAACAAGGAGAAGGTTGACAATCTTAAGTTCAGCCAGTGTTTGAATGGCCCAATCATATCCTTGCCAGAAAAAAAGTGGGTATTAACGTGTCAGCTCAATAACCTAGAAGCAAACTGCAGCTCATGTTCTAAAGCACATCAAGTTAACGTCTGAACATTAAATGCTAAATAATTCAGTGCATTACTTGTTAAATAGAAAGCAGACATTTAAAAAAAACAGATCTAATAGTTGTACGTAGGTCAAGGCTTTATGTGACAATGCTTTCTTTATTTCTTGCTATGTTTAGTAAAATTATAAATCTACAAAACAGAAGTATTGATTCTCTCATCTGTTGATGTCCAAAATTAGGTTTTTTGGGGGTGAGGGGTGTTTGTAGATTTGCTTGGGTTGGTTTTTTTGTTTGTTTAATGCGTAGAAGTGAAAATGCAGGTCTTCTAAGCAAACTACACGTTAGCATGGAAGGAACCCAATATGGTAATCGCTATGAGTTACAGACAGGCTTTGAATGTTGCAAGGCATGAGGCTGAAGGCGGAGCTCCAGTCTTTCCCTCTATCAGCAGCCATCATGCTGACAATTAGTTTCAAAAGAGAAAATTAAATGGATTTGACAATAGCTGAGCTGGTAAAACATACATTTACAGCACTTCTCAATTTCCTTCTTCATCCTAATGCTAAAAGAAAAGTAGATGCTAGATAGCTTCTTAAACCCTCCAAAACCTAAAACCTCTGAGTCATTAAACTGCTTGAACACCATGTAGGACAGGACAACCAAGATAGATCATGGTCATTTTGTAACAATGCAAAGCCTTCAGAGAATTGCTTCAGAAATATTTTTTTTCATATTTAAGTTAATGTGTGACCACACATTACAGAAAACACACACATAAAACATCAGAATTAAAATCCCAACAATATAATGTACTAATACATCCAGAAAAAGTATTGTGTGTATCTACTAAATTCATCTTCTATGCAGTAAACTATCCTTTATTCGAAGGAGCTGAAACTATCAAAACATGCTTCTAATATTTATTTTCGAACAGTACCAAAATCATAAAAAAATAAAGCACATATATTAAAACATAGAGGGTTACTTTATCACTTTCAACCTTATGAAATGTTCCTGTTCAGTGTTCAAGCACATGTGCATATTAATTTCAGAAGAAAACCTCTTCTGAAACGCACGATTCGATATCGAAGTCATGTGTATATCTATGTTTCA
Organism: Baryphthengus martii; assembly: GCA_013396935.1. NCBI lineage: Eukaryota > Metazoa > Chordata > Aves > Coraciiformes > Momotidae > Baryphthengus > Baryphthengus martii. Next base: position 167,367 of record VWZK01012971.1, on the reverse strand, counting down.
ATTTGCATTACTGCAGTTTGATTTTCTGTTGCTATCTTTCAACACATGCCGTATACCTTTTACACCTAAGAAACATTCTCAGACATTCAAAGCAACATAGTAAAAAGAAATCAAGTTTTCAAGGGTGATCTTGTCCAATTTCTTTTCTTCCTGTAATTTAACTAAGTTTACTAAAAAGAAGTAAGTTGATATTCAAGGAAAGCCAGCACATTTACAAAAGCTGCGCTATATTTAAAAACTTGCATCAGTAAATGGAACCAGTATCTTATTTAGTAGCAAAAGAAAACTGAAAGTAGTGTTGAGCAAATTCATTATGAAGAACAAATTTATAATTTTACCGAAAAAAGTTCCAAAGAGTGATAAAGAAAAATTAATTTTAGAGAATGAGCTCAGCAATATACACTCCGAGTAACAAAATCATATAAGTTGATTTGAAAAGACTCACTTTTAAATGAAAATTGTAAGTTACAGAGAATAAAATTTAAAAGTTTGTTTGGTTTTTTTTTTACTCATATAATATACTTCAAGAGCCACTTTATTCGTATAGCTCCTGAAGCTGTAGCATAAGACTCGTGATAGTTTGTCAGGCTAGGATTGTCTATATATAAACTATATTGCAACCTCCACATAGTAACATGCTATTTTTATTTTCTGAAACAGCAAAAATGTTATGTCTGTTACTGAGTTACAAAAGTATTAAAATTGTGTTTTAAGAATTCTTATTAAAAACATTTAAGTATTAAACATATGTAAATTCTCTACTTCAGGATCCAACAAGTCATATATGCCAAAACAATTCAGAACTGCATTCAATGGATTTTACTCCAAACATCTACATCACCTGAAAGAGTGAATAAAACCAAAATACACACATTTATGAAGGCACCTATTTTGTATAGCATTTGTTTTCATCTATGTGGTTTAAAGATATAAAAGAATCTTTGGCATGTCCCTTTAAATGAGTAATAGCTAAGACAACACGTATGGATTTTAATTAAAGCACCAGAATTATTGAAATAAATTACCCGAGGGCTCCCTGAGTGAACAGATAATACAGATATGAGTATTTCCTCATGGAATGAATGCACCATGACAAAGCACTACGCTGCAAGCCAAGTGATCAAAATTCAGGTTTAAAAGACTTTTATACTTACCCGCCTGCGGCAGAAGGGTAGGCCCTGCGCAATGATGCTGATGCTAAATATCTTCATCACAGTTTGGTGCGGTAGAGGTTCTTTGGCACTTTTAAGATCAACAGGAACCAAGCCATGGTTAATGGCAGTTTTCCCAGGTTTGGACATTTTATTGTTCTTACTTTGTCAAGTCTACTAATAATGCAAGAACATCGCTAAAAACTTGGCTTCAAAAGTTGCATGATTTTTTTTTATTTTTTTTTTTTAAATAAGTTTCAGACTGGTGATTCAGCTCCCCACAGCCTGCTGCCTTTGTCTCTCAACCTTCTCCTGCCAAGTGTCCTGACCTGTCTGCTGCTCAGTGAAGTGCAAGCTATCCTAGTATAGACAGGAATTAAACTACCAAGGGGCAGGCAGACTGCTCTTGCCACTCAAACAGCTGGTGGACCTCCCCCTGCAATGTCAGAAGAGCCCTTCTCCAAAAAGGGATTCACAGACTGAAAAAGAAGGGGAAAGAAAAAAAAAAAAAAAATCACAACTGACTGGTGTTTTAACAGCCACAGTTGCTTAAACCTGTGCTTTAAATGATTTTTTTTTTTTTTTTTTTTTTTTTTTTTTTTTTAATGAGTTGGTGTGGAGCTTTCAGGAGAATCCAAGGAGATTGCAACCTTCAGACAGTAACAGTGTTACAGCAGGATCAACTTCACCACTCTCTAGGGCAGGCAGCTTCTGGACTTTCAATGAAATTTGACAGCTAGTCACTAAAAAAGCCTGACTTAGGCTTTGCTGTTTCTTAACTTCCATCTCCACAAACATAACATACTGCTAAATCCAAAAGTTAAAAAAGGAAACAAAAATGGAAAAGAAGTTGGAAAAAAATGGGAGACCCCCAAAACAAACAGAATAGCTTGAAATTTGCTCTTTTACTAGAAGTACAGACTACCATTGTATTTTCATCTACATTTTTAGCACCTTCCTCCTGGCCCTCCGTACCTACGTGTAAGTACTCCAGCCTGCACCTCCTCCCCTTTCCCTGCTACTGTGGAGTGAGCAGCACCCAGGGGGCTCTAGGGATGCAACAGCACTAGAATAGTCTTCCACTTTGAGGCCATCACAGGTTTGGGTACCAGTTTTCTCAGGCCTATCCATCAGCCTGATGGAAAGGAGAAGGGCTCTTCTTTGGAGAGCAGCGTTCCCTGAAGGATATGAGGAGAGGTCTGCCTGCCCACAGCAACAAACCTGACTGAGGGCTATTTTTCAGGAAAAAACATTCTTACTCTGTTGAATGAAGCTACAACAGCAAGGTGTTACTCAGATTACTTACAACTAGTTTACTTCCATTTAAAATAATTTCTTGATCAAATTAGCTTTCCTACAATGCCTCTACGTTCCCCAAACCCCTTTCTGATCCCTATTACTTGGGACGTGTTTCTTAAAAAAAAAAATATAACCTTCAAATTCTGAAAACCTTTTGAGCAAAACTAAACAGAAAGAGACAAAAGCCTGTGAAAATGTCTTATGAAATTGCTGATAAGACACAGAAAGCCATCAAAGTCCTTGTACAAACTGAGTTGGTACACAGTCCAAAACACACTGAATAAATGACCATTACGAAATCTTACCGGTCCCCTTTATGCACAACCCAGCAAAGATAATTAACTGCATAATTATGTGAGGGCAAAAGAGGGAGTGCAGTTATGCTTTAATGCTTGAAGCACAACACTAACTTGACAAAAGACAGTATTAAAATATGCCTGTATTAGCATCTCCACTTAGCCCTTTGCTTCCCCTTCAAAAAGCCAAGCTGTACACATGGCTCACTCACATGTAGAGGGCCTCCCCTGACCAAATATTTGCTTGTTAAATGCTATTGAAAACAACAACAACAAAAAAAATCAACCAAAAAGCCCTATAAAAATCTCTAATGCTTCATTTAGTATATGCACATTATAGTAAGCCTTTACTTGTAAGAAAATCTCAGACAAACAAAAAAAAATCCTTATGTCTTTACAGATGTTGAATACAGAAACACTGTGATAGAAGCACAGTATTTTCCTGCACGTTGTTTGTTTTCTACCATCCCAAAACACATTTATACATCCATTTTCTTCTAAAAGACTCTTTTCATTTCTTTCTTTATATTTCATCCTATAAACTCAAAAAAACAGTTTACCACTAGCCTGTACTCAACAGCTATATCATTAGATCACCATTCAGAGCTTAGTTCTAAACTACTTCACGTGTTATACAACAAATATTAGGCTTTCAACTGGCTAGAAGACTCTGGAAAGGTGTCTTGGGATATCAGTTTCACTCAGATTAGAAAACTGAAGTACTCCAAAGGGAGTGAAAGAGTAGCCTTTTGTTTCTGCTTTGAATAACTGAAGTGAAGAACAGAGTCAAAATCCCTCAAACAACACATATCTTCAAAAAAAAAAAAACCAAAACAGATCAATGTTTTCCATTTTTGACGTACCAGTCACTGTCTCAATCGTTCAACAAAGTGGTAAGTTTACTACAATGTGTTTATATTAATACAATTTGAGTCTTGAATAGTATGTAGGTAACACAAGATCAAATATAGTATTACATACAAAGCAAACTTCAGCTTTTAATTTAATAAATACTCAATATTTAGTTTAATTGCATATAGAAATGTCTAGGTGCACACCAAGAGAAACTGCTGAAATAAACTCAGTTCTAAAAGATTATTTAAAAGTTTTTTGGCATACTTGCTGAAAGGAGAATTTGACAGTGATAGATCTCTATTTTAGTACCAGTTGTTATTAGTTGATACTAGAGCCTAGCATCTTACCATTTTATAGGCTTACATGTCCTTTTTTTTTAAAAAAAAAATATAAAAATTAGCTCATAATCAAATTGCAAAACAGGAAGATAACTTGGCCCACTTACAGATTTCAATACAACTGAGCAGCAGACAAGATTGGAGCATGGCATTCTCCAAGCACTGCCCACAGCACAAATCCAGTCACAGATTATTCTCACATCTCTTAAAACACAAAACTCTGTCTCTCAGCCCTTCTTCTTTTGTCGTTTGAGATAAAAGCCCCCACAGTCTATTAGTGTTTCCTCCAGAGCTTCCAAACTATTCTAGAGTAATTTCACAGGGACACACTTCTAGTTGAAAAAAAAAAATAAAAATATCACGTTCACATTCAGTATAGTCCCCTTTATAAGTAAATAAAGCCAACACAAAATAAGGCTCTTTTTTCTACATGAAATTATAATGTTAGATTATTACATTATTAGATTTCACACTTCACCACAGGAATAAGGAAAAGCATCAAGTTTTATCTCTGCCTATTTTTCCCCCATTTTTATCTTTGTCTCCCAGAAAAAACACTTTCACTAGCAGATGAGATCTCCTTGGGCCAATTTTTTTTCTATGTATGCTCACTTTTTTTTTTAGTCTTAGATCTGCTACATATTACTGACTGCAGGTATTTTTGACCTACAGTAATGTTTCAAGACCCCAAGCTATATTGGACAGCTATAAACAATTAATAAACGAAAGTCCTTAGCCTGAAAATACAACCCAGTCTAATTTAAGCAGTAAGAGGGTGTAAGAGGATGACAAAAATGGAGAGAGTTGGCTGTCTCAGAAGTGTCAAGAATATATTACATATAGTAGCTATAACTTATTTTTGTATTTATTACACGTATAATTCTAATTTAAGCTCTAAATGTAAAGTTTAAAGAGGCATTCTGTTGCTTTCATCTTTAGAAGTATTTTTATATCATACAGGGTGAGAAAATGTATAAAACTGACAAATGTGAAATTGAAAATCTGAGCTTTAATGTTTTGCAATACATTTCTCTAACATCCTCTTTCTAAGTAAAGCGGGGCTGATTTCCACTGATGCTCTCTTTAAGTGTCTGCCTGTCATTTTAAACAGGAGATCACATTTGAAATTGGATCACTTTATTTAGACGCAAAAAAGTGTCTGAAAAGAGTTTGAAAATACTAGCTTGAGATTGTCATGGACTATTAACTGTAAACTTAAGAATCCAGAAGATTTCTCTTTCTTTTTTTTGGCCAGTTCAGTGAAGAGATATCTTTATAAAATGGAGGTTTGCAGTAAGAGGCAATAACTTTTATAACTTCCAGTCAGGGTAATTTAAAACGTAGCAAAGATTTTTCAGAGCTCTTTACCAGAAAGCAAGTGTTCCCAGAAAGTAAATGTTACAAAATTAACTAGCTCATTCCCTACAGTTAATTCGGGAAGGCCATGGTTTTAAGACATAAATCCAAGTTTACCCCAACAACAAAAAAACAGCTTATTCAAACTTTACAAATTCCTCTCCTAGAGCTGACAATCGTTTTGCATATTAACATTGCTAAAAAAAACCAAAAAACAAACAAGCTCATGACCTTTTAATATGGTGATGGAGCAGTACAAGACCTAGAGAAACCTAAATGAAGCATTTGCAATTATAGAAACATTAAAATGTAGAAAGCAGAACCTCGGGTAGTTTTTCCACAGCTCTTAACATCAGTGAACAGCTGCCCTCAAATGGATAAAGTAGAGCACTGCAGCATTTAAAAAGCCACCTTCTCAAAATAACAGTAGCATAACAATCCTTTGGAAATATTTTATACTTCCTAAACAACATTTTTAGTAAGCTCTGCATAGCTGTAACATATAGAATGCACTATAATTTACATTATACACAAGTCTTATTGCTCTCTTGATACTCATGCTGGTACCTGACCACGTGTAGAAAGAGCGAGAATCGTTTTGTTGGCAAAAAAAGGTGATCCATATTACAGCAGTAAGTACTCTTATATAGCCACTGTGGTTCCAGGCTTATATATGTGAGGGATTTCTAATACCAGTATACACATAGTTTCCAAATGATACATTGCACATTAGCCTGTTTAGTACAGGAAAACAAGTAAGTTGTATAGAAAAAAAGGCGCTGCTGTATAAAATTAACTGCAACTTTATTAGTGATGTTACTCAGTAAAAAAACAACAAAACATTGCTCTAAATCTCTATTGTATCCAAGCTACCCAATGCAAAAATCTGCATATATAAGAAAACACAATAACCCAGATCCCTGAAAAGGCTATGGAGAGAACCAACGGAGAGGACTGCTTTGATCTCACAAGATCAGAACTTCCTAAAAACCCTATACTTGAACAGTATGCAAAATGGGCAAAATTACTAGTAGAGCATGTGAACTGATGGCTTTCTCTGTACTTCATGGAAAAGAAAAAAATCAAGAGTAGACCTGTTGTACCACAAGTAACATAATAAACAAAGCCTGGCTCCAGGTGATATTGTCATGCCAGTTTCAATTATGTTTGAATTACACTATGGCTTTCTCCACAACTTTATGGTCCCAAAACATCAGGTGGTCTCCATGGAAGAGTTATTCTGAACAGTCCAGTCATAGCAAAGCTTTATTTTGGGCTTATGCCTTATTATGAGTTTTGACTAATAAATGGTTTCTCTGATATTAAGTAAGAAAAAAATATCAACTGAACCTCTTTACATAGTCAGAGCAAAAACCGATTCCACAAGAATTCAATGATGTCTAAACCAAGTGATGGTCACCCTGTAAGACTTCTTCCTCAGAAGATGCATTAATAAGTCTCTCCCCTTCCTAACTACCCTATAGTTACCTTGAAAATTTGTGCTATCTTAATCCCTCTGAGAGAGGAAACTAGTCAAGAGATGTATAAGCTCTGGAAAGCAAGAAAGACAACGACAGGCACATCTCAACTGCACAAGCTTTTTCCTTTGGCCGCAAAGATTACTATAGAGTGTAGAAGAATCCAGACTTTCTTAACTTGGACTCACTCAGGTGGTACTTCCTGATTATAATTCTGGCTCTAGAATCATACTGAGGCATGGCCACTGATAACTACTGTGATGAAAGAGGTCGGTATCATACAAAAAAAAGCTACTTTAAAACTTTTGCCAGAAGAAGAGACACCTTTCACAGCTGCTGGTGAAAGATCGTACAACTTACATCATGCTCCTATACTGAAAAAAAATTATAAAGGTTTAAACAAATAGAGAAAAGGATGATAGTAAAGCTGCTGTCTGGCAAAATACTTCACATTCCGCAAGAAAGCATTCCCCAGAAATCCACTAGTAGAGTCACGGAAGATAGGAAGTATCAAGTATTGCAGCAAAGGGGAAACCATCGGATACACTTATCTACTAGACGTTTTTCACGCCTATGTGCATGCTCCTATCTGTTTAAGCACGCTGGTATCTAAGCGTGAGTGCATAAAGAAATCAAATCATACTCAAATTCCATCTCCTGCCTTTTAATACTCGTGTATGGCATTTAACTACACCAGCCTTGCCTGCTGGGGAACCCAAGCAGTAGGTCGGACAAACCAATAGCAAGGGCTGAAAAGTTTTGGTTTCTAATTCTGACCACCAATACATGTGATCTGAGTAACTCAAAAAAAACAACAGATCTCCACTGAATTTGTTCAATCCAGAAGCTGATCATCTTTGGAGCTGAAATAAGACAAACAAGTAAGCTGGAGATTCTAGTAGCAAAAAGGAGCTTCCTCTCCTCCTTGTTTGTTTTGGTTTTTTTTTTACTCTAAATGCTTCCTTAAACTGGCTATAGAACTTGTCAGGCTTGAGGGCTCTGAAACAACTCTGATAAGTAGAATACCTGAAAATCCTCAATTTCTGTGATTGCCAAGTTATTTTTCCACTAGATTAGCAAATGTAAATAGCTCACAAAGCAGCCAGATGCATGATGAGACGAACACGCAACAAACAGCGGAAGTGTTTGGAAGCAGAGAGCAGTCAAGACCTCCATCTTTGAGAAACAATGAGCTATTACACCATCTCTCTGTCCAGGGATCCCTTAGCGTGCAAAACTGGTCCTGAAGAGACCTCAAAGATAAAAGCTTTCTAAGCACCTCAACAAATCTAGAATTTCACCACAAAAGGAAAGGAAGGCAACATGTAGGTACATGCAGCAATAGGTGTGGGACATGGCCTCAGTTACAATAGTACTAGAGCAGAAGACCATGCGACAAATTAAAAGGGAACATTTGCACAAGCTAATTTTTTGTAAGGTCACACTAGGTGTTTATGAAAGAAACATTTAGACTGTCTAATAGACTGCACATTGGCAGACTACACAATATCAATACTAATGGTACTATCATATCATTAAAACATATAGTTAACCATGCAGATGAAAAAAAAATCCCTACCATATTTAGACATCCCTGTAAGTGTACATAATCATTTGAAAACAGAGGCCTGTGTTATTTGGCTTTACTCCCCAAGCCTCTTAACGTTATTTACTGTATTATGGGGTCTTGTTGTCATTGTCACTTTTTTTTTTTCATCTTTAAAACATGTGCCTTAATTTCTTCATTAAACATTTCAGAAGATATTCCAGGTATGTAACAGAAATCCAGCTGCATCATCTTGCATTTTAGAAATATTCCAGAAATGTCTGCCCAGTCCTTACTGGCTGTAATATGACTTGTTGGATAAGCAAGTTTAACTCTTTGGTCTGGTCAGAGTTGCACCAGCTGTTAAAAAGAATTGCTACAGCTGCTCTGTGGGAATTTATTTGCTGACCATTTATTTATGCTGTTGTTGCACCTTTAAATAAAGCTGAGACAAGAATTAAGAACAACAACAGGTAGAGAAGTCATGCAATACTTAACATTAGCTTAAAATGCAAGTCAAATTCCCAGCTGAGGATAAGCCAGGGGAAGGGAAAGCAGATATTTTTACTAGTTGGAAAGCTGCTTTTTCAAGAAAGGAAGATACGAAAACGGAAAAATTAGTTTTCCATACAGTAATTCTGCTTTTCTTATCAGTGTATCACCCTTCCATGTAAAATGCAAGACTTTCAATGAGAAATTCTCTACTTGAGACATGCACACAAAACACACACAAGGCAGTACGCAAATATTTAAAGCAAGACTATCAGTTTCTGAATAGGGTCCAAAAAGCACTGCCAAAAATTAGGTTTTGGATTTCAAATTTTCTTCCTTTCTACACAGTAAATGGAAAAAGGAACAATCTCCAAAACACCAGAAAGGTGTTAAGAGTATTTCTGCCACCTAATACACCTATAAACAATATTTTTTTTCTTCTGTAGTGAAAAACTCTGTCCGGATACCATTAAAAAAACCTCAAAATTCCTCTTGTATAAAGGCTGACAATACAGTAACACTCTTCACATTAGCTATATTATCTACTGTCAAAATAAGAGGTTCAACAAAGTACTACATTTTGTATGTTTGAAACAACATAGGTTTCAAAATGTATTTTGATACAAGATTGGGTTTTTCTTGCTAGAACTGCAAAACACACATAAATCTAACAAATGCAACAACTGATTGTTACACTGGCATTCATTTGATCGCACCAAATGAAGCTATATAATCCTTTTCAGCTGGTTAACAGCATGCTGCAAAAGGGCTGTGAGGCTATTTATAAAGCTCAAGATATGAGAAGTAAAGAATGGCAAGACTATAGGGGATAAAAAAAAGAGAAAATAACAGGTAGTCTGTGAAAGGGCTGGCACTCTTGGTCAGTATGAGTGCCGCCTTGATTTTTTTATTTGTCTTCTTTCCTTTTTTGTTTATCCTCCAGCTTTTTTTTTTCTTTTCTTTTCAGTGGACGAGGAAGCCTTGCCTGTATTTTTATTTAACAAACACTGGATTTCTCTGATTTGTTCAAATATTACTTATTAAAAATGCTTGTAAGTACTTCATAGAAATTGACTTTTTTTTTTTTTTTCTATATGGACAAACAAATCCAGCTTTAGAGTTTCCTGGCTGTCTGATACTCTGACTTCAAAGCCTGCCAGTAAAGAAATACAGTGCAGCAGTGCAAACTCTGACTGGCACAGCACAGGAAGAGTTTCAACAGCCTGTCCTCCACAGCAGATACACACGCCTACACGGAAACACAGCGTTTAGCCTACTCGCTGTAGGACATGTAATATGAGCAGTTTACACCAAAGTGAAGAATTGTGCAGATGGGTGAATGCCCCAGGGTACCAACTGAAAGTGTCCTTGCTTTGGATGAAGTCCAGCTTCAAAGGAAGAAACAATATTATTATATTTGGCAAGAATGAGGGGTCCATAATGAATACTTTTAAGTCTGATTTCTTCCATTTAGCTGTGTCACTTCCAGTTCCTTAATTTCTTTTCTACTTATTTTAATTAAGTGAATAATTTTCTGTGTGTTTTAAAATAATCTGACCAGGGGATCAGAACTGAAGGAATTATGACAGCAGTAAAAACAGTATTTACTATTTGTTATCTTTTAATTTTTTTTTAGTATTCAATAAATTTGGGTCAGTAATGACCACAGTAACTGCCATCCTCAAGGGACACTCCATCATTTAAGTAAGAAGAACAAAGGGTCTCCTACCCACTTCCACTGGGTGACTTAAGGATAAGACTGTGATTTGCACTTAGAGGAAACGTTGCTTAGACTCTTCTTAAAAGCAGTAATGACTTCTGGTGATGAATAAGGTGGAATTTATCCTGGCTGGCAATCAGCGGTAGAGGTAGGTACATTCTCCACTTCAGCAGAAGAACCAGGGATTGAACAAATGTATTAAAATTTAATAACCATTAACAGAGCAATATTTCATTGTACAGCTGAAAAGAACAGCCATTGTCTCCAAGACTGAATTACACTGAGTACTACTAAAATTAATAATTTGCTTCTTTCATTTTATGTAATATGCAGTCAGGTAGTAAAGTCCGTAGAAAACATCAACTTTTCATGAGAACACACAGAGAAAAAAAAAGTACGGTTCTATTAAGAAAAGTTTGGTCTGGACCACATCGACTTGGGATAGAAATCTCTGCACTTCCTTAGTAATTGTGCCCTTCTCGGATCCTCTCCCTCTTCCCAGTTCTTGTTACACACTAAAGAAACAAAACCTAAAAGCAGCAAGAAGAGGAGAAAGGAGAAATGAGAGAGAACAGAAGAGATTTCTGACAGCAATGTTTTCCACCTGTATTTCAGTGATTATTACAGATACACCCGCCTAGACACAAGAACTCGTGACTTTCACCTTTAAGTCTCAATACACATTAATTATATGTAACATTACATCGTAAGCTCTACTGTGGAGAGTGAACACACACACACACACAAATTATTATAGAGATTTTTTTTTAACATAAAGCGGAGTCTAGAGTAATTCAGTGAAGTCCTGAACTTGTTTGGCCAGGAGAGAATGGGTAGAACTCCAGCAAATTCTGCATAAAGTTGAAGTTTAGACTGTTCTCATTACCACACTACACACAAGAAGGGAGAAGATGCTTGGAACAAAGAGAACAGTTTATAGAAACACTGGTTGTAGTTTTTATAGGGATTTTTCTAATGGAAATTTCACCAAAAAAGGAAATTAAAACATTCACACATAACCTAAACAAACCATAACGGCAGATTAATAGATCTACACAGAACGCATTTTATATCATTACTAAACAATCATAGCTTTGTGCACAGATCAGAGACTATACACTATCAAAGAAAAACAGTTAATGTGTCAAAATCACCCTTTGTCAAGAGACGTTAGATGATGGCTGTTCAAACATTCTGCTGAGACAGCTTGGAAATTTAAGTTTGAAGAATTCTGACTGTTCAGAAATTATTAAACCAGCAGAAAAACTGACATTATTTAGTTTCCCTCCTTATACTTCAGAATTTGTAAAGATATGTACATTACTTTACCACGCACAGTTTGTTGAATAACAACACACTCTGCAGATAATGAAAAGTCTCCTACAGAAAAAAAAGGACATACTGCTATGTTGCAGATTACAGTGAGGGAGGAATGCATCAGGAAAAAAAGTGTCAGTCCCGCAGCAGCTGTTAAGTGCAATTTTGGTCCTCAGACCACCTTCTGCACTTCTGGCCCTCTAAGCTAATTTCTGATCTCGTAATTATGGAAGTATGAAACATCAGCGGATACAAGAAGTGTTCTGATCATAACTCAGTTTTAAACATACACTTCAAATTCATAGCCAAAAGAGTATTTTGCACCGTCCATTTGGGAAGGAGGAGGTGGTGGGGTGGGGTGTCAACAAAATTGAAAAACAGATCACCAACAAAAGTTCTACTTTCTTCACACTTCGATTCACCAAACAGCAATAGTAACATCAGTTAAGCCCCAAAAGGTGAAGCAGCTTAAAACTGACACTCAGAGCATGAGCATCCACTGATAAAATGCTCAGTAAATGCAGTTGTATCACTACAGACTGGAGATACCCGGACTAACGATCACATCAGGCAACAGCACCTGCCACACAGTCAAGAGCAACATAAGGAACAAACGGCATATTTAAGTGGGGCAGAGCTCCCAAATGTATTTGTTACACAAGCCACGTATCCCAACAGAGAAAGCATACTGAAAGTATTACCAAGCACATTTTAATTCTTTCTACTTCATAATGTTGTTGCCATAAAACTGGCGAGTTGAAAGGGTGTTACTGCTTCTTATTTTTTTAAAAAGCCTGTTTTCACTTTGAAAACAAAGATGCAGAGCAAAAGCCATGTTGGCACCTGACACTGATTTCAAAGCCTATGAAAGAAGCACACAACTACAAGATACTGCTTCAAGTAGTTATCCTGAAGGTATAAAATTAATTTATTCTACACAAAATAAACTGCTATGGCAGTCTGAGTTCCACAGGCAAGTTCCTTTATAACATTTACCTTTAAAGAGCTCTGCATAGCCCAAGCACTCAAAGACCGTTCCAGCCACTACAACCTTGTGGCAATGCATCGATTCTAAGCGGTCTAAACCAAGAGACATCCTTTCTGCTTTAGGGAGCTGCTGGAAATATGCCAGTGACCAACCAACCAACATGGCTACAAAAGAACTGGATGTATGTTCAGGAGAGACTCCTGGATGCGTCTGGTAAGAACCACCAGGAAATAAGGAAGGTACACATTCCGAGAGGCAGGCTTCACTGCAAAGAAGGTGCAATTGTGCATTAAGGTAGATACCTGCACGGACAAACCTGGCACAATTAAAAGGTCTGTAGGTTTATTCTCCGTTGCGGCTAGTTGAGGCAAATTCCTTGACTGGAGTTGAAAGACTGACCTCAGTGATTGGCACAGAAGCAGAAAATTCCTTGTGCCTTACTCAGCTAGGTTTTTAGTCTAGTAAGCAGGAAACTGAATGAGAAACTAAATCAGCACTACCTCTTTCTACATCCAGAAGCATGCATCCTTCTGTAAGACAAGGGAAAAATCAAAGTTCAATGAAAATCTACTTCTTAAATACAACTGCATCATCAAAACCATGACCTGAACCGTCATCAGTGTTTTCAGTTAAACTACTTTCCATTCTATACACAATTACTTACTTCACAAATTATACAGTGGTATTGTCACTAAATTCTGTAGTAATATTTGCAAAAATCATACTGATAAAAAGGTAAGACACCCTTCATTAAGGGAAAGAAAAATCAGAATTTATTATAGAAGAAATTCCCATCTTTTGCAAGTGACATTTTAACATAACAGTTAAATTTAATTACCAAGTATTTCAAGAACTTTCCAGGAGAAAACTGAACTAGATAGCCAAGTTTTTAGATAAGCCCCAAACTATATCAGGGATAACTGCATTACTACAAGCAGAGCCCACATATCAATTAGCAAGCTTCATGATCTGCTTACAGAGTAGGGAAAATTAGCAGAGCAGCAATTATTTCACAACAGTTTTACCTGCAAATGAAGGTGTAGGAGCAATTCTACTTAAAAAAAGGCAAAAATACAGCTAAAACTCTGCAAGCCTTGGGCAGCAAATGAAGCCATTACTTAACACAGCCAAGTAGAAGCAAAGCAAGTGAGAAGTCCTTTTGAAAAGAAGCATTTACATTTGTAGTAAAAAGGGGTGCTGCAGGTTACCACAGATGAGAAAGAACCTTGCTATCTACAGAGAAACTGAAAATCTGCATTCCTTTCATGGATACTTTAATATTAAACAAATTACATCTTAATGACAGTTGCATAACCTTTCCAAATGATCCTGCATGCTTGGAATCATTAGCAACTAAACTGTGTAGTATATAAATGAGAAAGAAGTCAAAGGTTAAAAGTGTTGATTGACACTAATCTCAGAGTATGAATATTTTTAATATTATTACAGCTCAATATAAAAATAAGGCTCTGTATCAGAAGAGGAAAAAAAAAAAATTATTTTTTTAAAATCAGCAAAATTCGCTCCAAAATAGCCAAACTGTCATGGCAATGCAAAAGTAATTCACTGGCCATTGTAAAGACCATTTCTTGTTGATCTTAAGTAATTTACTTATCTTAACTCATTGTACTTTAGGGCTATAGTTCATAATAACCAAGGAAGAAGAAAATTTACCAGTTCCTAAACTTTTATAGAGAAACAAGCTTTAATTAAAAAAGGAGAATCCCAGGGACAAGCAAGAGGGAAAAAATGTTTATATTGCAAATGTTTTCTTTGTTTTTGGGTTTTTTTTGTTGTTGTTGTTTTGTTGTTTGTCGTTTTTTTTTTAACAATCAGTGCAATTCTTAAGCTATATCCTTTTTGATACAGCTTTAGTCAAATTTTCACTTAGTTTAACAAAGTCTTTAAAGCATTAACTGTTAGACAACTCAGGAGATGAAAGGCATGAAGAATCTACCCACCCTATGTGTGATACCAGCAAAAAACGATAAAAAAAAAAAAGTTCTTTTTGTGATATAGTTTTTCCTCTTTCTCCTATGCACTCAGAGCAGAGAACTACACATACCATTCTTATCACACAAGACATCTGAAAATGTTTAATACTTATTTTTTTAAAGGAAATATATCATTTCATAGACAGAGAACAGACTTCTTGACAAACGAAAAATATCAAGTCCTTCTGTTCCAGCTGTATTTATTCCCTAGACTTAAAAAACATGTTTCAAGTTGTCAGCTGCAAGAGCAGGAAAAACCTTTGCAGAAGGAGCACTGCACAAGCCTTTGTAGGGCTGCAGCAAAGCGATAGCAGCCCCCTCTGCTGCTAAGAAAAGGAAAAGAACACTTGGAAACCACCATCCCACCTACACACAATATTCCAGCTTTCTCTCAATTGTGCGTACTGTCTGTACACACAAAAAAAAAACCCAAATAAATAAACGACCACTACTTTCAAGGATTAGCATTCCTCTAACAATCCTTTATTTCCCTCCACCCTTACAAAGCTTTTAGCCTCAACATTCTGACAATAATTGCAAACTTTCATACAGGCATCCCTTTTCACTTCACATATGTACCCGGTGCCCAGTGCAATCTTAGTTTTCTTTAGCTTTAAAAATTAATTCTATCGTTCCATATAAAGCCAAAAAATCACTGAAAAATAAATCCTTTGTATCACTGTGGCTCTACATACCAGCTAGGACTATGCACCTGACAGTAAAAAAACTTCTGTCCCAGTCCATCGTGTTTAAGAGCTCAAAGTTACTTACGTGAGCATAGCTTTAGATTTGTTTCTGAACTCGTTGATGTTCTTTTTGCAGTACCACAGAATTCCACATGTACTGAGGAATAAAAGCACTTAAGGGCAGTTGCTACCAACTACGTGATGCACTGTAAAATGTATTTCTTTGCTTATGTTGTGGTTAATTTTTACACAACCATTCCTAAGGAACTCAAGTAATGTGAAGTCACCACAGAGCACTTGAAACAGATGCCACAAATATGATGTGAGCAGTGAGGAACCAGCAGCATCAGGCACGTGTTTTTGTTAAGAATCCAGCACGTACTATTTACTTTGCCCTCCTCTACTATTTAATACTTTTCTAAAACAGACATGACAACATCTGATCGCACGTAGATCAATTGGACTGAAAATTAACAAACAGTAAAGGATCTGATGAGGGACACTGGATATGAGAAAACTCTAGCCACTTCAATACAACCAAGCATCAATTGTTATTGCTTGGTACAAAGGAGACAGGCCATACATATAGAACAGAAGTCACTCTGAAAAAGGCTGGTATCATGTCAGACCAATCAGTAGAACATGAAATCTCAGTATCACGCTGCAGTCAAAAGCTTTACCAGAATCGTTTGTTATATAAACAGGTAAAAGTACAGTATAAAGAAATTTTAATTGGCATTGGCATCATTACTACTGGAGCTTTAATCTCAGTTCTGATTATCTATAATTCAAAATGGATGTTCAAAAATCAGAGAGGGTGTTCAGGGAAGCACCATAACAAGACTACAAGTGCTAAGAAGCATATCTGAAAAGCTAAAAATAAGTGTATCGGGCTCGAGTCCCTAGGATGAGTCTATCCTTCAACAGGCAGAACCAGAAATCACTTGTAAATACAGCTGATGACTCTCCAAACATTCCTTTTTCTTCTCAAAAGCAGCATATTATTTAGTCATGGGTTTTTTTACGCTGGTAATTCATTCATGCTCCAGCATAGCTATGTTTCTACAACATTTCTTAACACAGAATGTGTTCCTGTGGTTCAATGTAGGTTTATTAATGAACCAGCAACATTAATGTTGCATTATGCCAGTTTTACTGTGTAACCATGACCTAGAGCAGGGGCCAGCTCAAGCGGCTTTCTAACCTGTGCTGATCCTTCAGGTACACAGTTAAAACTACCTAAAATAGAGTGGCACCATGAATCAAGAAGAATTCCCAAATGTGGTTCAGTACCTCGCTTGCTGGAGCACAGTCTGGGCACGGAGCACACACAAAAATGGCCAGCGCTGCACAGAAACAATACAGAAAGCAACTATCAGACCTCACAGACACTGCACCTGGACAACAACAACAAAAAAAAATAATCTTCCAGAGAGCTTCCTTCAAGCTCAATCAGCTTGTTTCAGTTTGTCAAACATGCCTTAAAAAATAAAAACAACACATAGAACGAGAAAGAAAAGAAAAAAAACTGCAGTCGCTATTGGAGATGACAAAAAAGCTTCAGAATTGACCATTACTGAAAACTATGCTGTCTGTATATTAAGTACAGTTAGTTACAAAGCACTTTAAAGAGTTTCCAAGTAGAGACTTAAAAATATATTTGAGTTTCCAAGTAGAGACTTAAAAATACATTTTTGAGTGTAAGCATCTCCTACATTAAATATCAAGCCTACAGTGGATATAAATCGTTACACAATACTTTGTAAGTCGCACTAAATACAGGAGAACCAAAGCATTGGAATAAAAACAAGAATTTGAGGTCTAAAAAGCCACCTGAATCACTTGAAATATGACAGTATTTCACTCCAAATTAGAAAGCATATACTTTAGTACCTGGAACAGTAGAATTATCAATAGAAAATTATACAATTTACTAAAAATTCATGTGAAAACACTGACTTTTCAAAAGTAACAGAAAAGTGAATTATATACTAATCACTATTACCAAAAATATATTGCTTCAGCTTGTGTTCATCCTGTTTACATGTTCTACTGCATCGTCAAGTCTGATTCTTCATCTCTATACATTCATGTTCATACTCAAACACACAGGGAACTGCTAACTTACAGGAATTCATTTTTTTTGTGGTTTTATTTTGTTTTACATCACATTTTTTGTTAGTTCTGGGGGTTGGTTTTGGATGGTTTTTTTCTGTTTGGGTTTGTGGGTTTTTTTTAAGTACCTTGTAAAAATTTGCAGGGGTTTCATCATTTTGCTTTTTCAAGGTGAGGAGGAGGCCAGGTGTTCTATTACGAATTAATGATTAAGGAAAAGAAATTGGTATATAGACTCAGGAACAACATTATTGCACAAGAATACTTGCCTGCTTCTTATTTATTAGACAGCATCACTGCTTTCATTATTATTTCAGTTCTTTCTGCTGCTAACAGTTAACAGAATTTCTCCTTCCTGAAGAATTTGGAAATTGGTGAACTTTTAAGGCACACTGAAGTTAATACTCCAGAACCATTTTTTTTTTTAAAAATATAAAGTGGTAGATGATATAGGTAGCAACAAAAATAGAAATAAATATTTCCAAATTCTTATTGCAAATCAGAATTTCTCAACAACCATTGCACACAACTCAAAAGGTCCTCACAAGCAGGATACCCTAGGACACTATACAATTACTTTGTAACTGAATGACTGGCTAACACACTTCGTTAAACCTGTATTTTGACAATGAACTCACTATAATCTTGCCAGAAAGAACTTGATATACCTGTAATATTCCACTTTATTTTTTCATTACAAAGTTTTCATCTAAATGAAAGATATTCTCAGAGAACACCATGTATGTACAATTTCTTACCTTTCTTCTTGCCTGCTTTCAGAAGAAAAGTATCATAAATAATGCTGAGAGGATCTTATTAAGGGTATGAGTTAGTACGTAAAAATACTTTTCAAGAAACACCTTGATCTTCTGAACATAGTCATCAGATCTCTATTCCTTAAAATATGAGTATTTGCTCATGTGAAATGCATCGAAATAATTTATTAACAGTTAAAACAGTATAGCTTTTATGGACTGAATAAATTCTTCATAAGGAGCTCTTCAGGAAGTAAAATCTTTGCTTCTTTGTAAAGCTTCAGTTTAAGTTTAATAAGCAAATTATTTCTCAAAAGCCAGAGTTAACAAGGATTAGGAACAGAAAAAGATGTAATTTCTCACCTTTGTCTTTATGTAGAATGGCGATGACTGGTGAATGGGCAAGTCCATGAGGCTATTGGAATTTGTGACACTGTTACTGTTAGCGTGTTCATCTTCTCTACTGCTGTCATCAGACTGATCAAAATCATCACTCTCCTGATCCATTTCTTCCTCCTCTTCCACCTCCTCCTCTTGATCACCAGCATGTTCATCATCATCTTCCTCTTGGTTACAAGTGGATTCTTCATCCACAGTATTAAGTCTATTGTTATTTTCTTCTAACTGTTCCTGCTGAGACTCAAATGCAGATTGTTCTTCTCCTATCTCCCCATTCCTCCCAATGTGCTGCTCCTCTTGTTGTCGTCTTTGCTGCTGCTCCTCCTCTTCTACGACTCGATTCATCTGTTCCTCATCTACTTGGCTTGAGGAAGCATTACCTCGAAGAGATCCACCAGTTCGTCGCCTCTTGCTGCCCACAGAGAGCAGTTCCTGATTCATTTCCAAAAGCCAGCTTGCTACTTCTTGGACCTTGGCTAGGCTATCTGAAGATGCAAATGCTTTCACATTCTAAGGAAAAAAAAAGGGTAGGAAATTACAAAAGTGACATTTTTTATTAGATAAAGCTTTGCAAGTTTATTTCATTGTATTACTCCTGGCAACTTAAAATTCCAAGAAACAAGGAATAACTTCTGCTTGACACACAGCTGGAAAAAAACCAAACACCCTTCACACAATTCTGCAGCAAGAGTTATTTCTTGTATTATACAGTCCAATCATAATCTCTGTAAGCATCAGAGTGTGCAAAATTCAGAACCACTTGCCCTCTTAGAGAATCCACAAGAACCATTAACATTTCTGTTAACATAAAATACAAGTATGTGGTATTTCTTGCTAAAAATTGGACAAAGATAGTTTTCAAATGACATTAGATTTTCCCTCTCATTTGACTACAGACTTTTTACTCACAACTGATGAACTGCTTTTGGTCTCATGCCTTAAGAGCAGGCATGTTTTCAGGTATAATTGAAAGTTTCATTTCTTATTACTATGTTTTTCTTTTAGATAAATGAAGAAGATAGCATCCACTAAAGAACACAGCCTTATCACTTCCAAGCCTTAAAGTGGCCACAGAGATATCCAGGAATCAAAAGTAGATATCACTTGCAGCCCATGCCTGGCAAAAATCACCGTTAGCAGTATGTTCTCCAAACTCTAAGAAGCTACAAGAATTGTTGAAGAAGATTCTGAGATGTTAAATTGCCACAGTTAGGTGTGTATTAACAGAATTTGAAAAACGCTAATGCAATTTCCAAATTATTCGCACATTTGGCTACACATACATGGGCAAGCAATACACCTCAGAGAGAAGTAACACAGTCTAGCTAGATCTTAAATATCCTATTCGATTTCCAGCTATATAACCTTTGAGGCTGGCACATCATGACTGCAGCTCCCCTAGGTTCAAGTGATGTATCGAGCAGTTGAAGTCCGATATGAACTCAGCAAGTTGTTAGATTCACAGGTTGCACATGAAAACGTATGCAAAGAGAAAATAACTAGCTTTTTCCTTGTGTATGGAACCACAGTGCTCAGGTGTCCACAAAGCACACCATACACTCAGCAGGCTACGCCATGAGAGGGAGCTTCTGAAAGCACAGTGCAACACTGGAAGGGAGCATGACTCAAGTCTCCTCGGAGTAGGAGTAGTGAAGGATGTACGTTTTCATGAGTACTTCAGTACAAGAAAATATTCTCCTAACCTCTCCCTCCCCCTCTTTTTTTTATTTTTTAAAAAAAGTCCTCTATTCCTTATAGTTAAAAGAAAAAAAGTCAAAACAAAGAACCTAGAGACCTAGAGTCTTAGATGATGGAGGTGTGGAACAGGTATTTGTAAAAACATTCAACTTGTTGGTGAGGAGGGAAGAAAGTACTAGAAACCATAGCTCTAAGGTACTTTTCATCGTGTTGTACCATAAAAACCACAGAAACACATTTACGGATGTTTTTCAAGTCTTGCATTGAGAAGGATTCATAGATGGGATTCTGCACATTTGTCCCCTCTTCCTCAGGGAAATATTACCATGTGGCTCTCAAGTTTCCACGTATCTACGCAGATGACAGCTGCCTCCGAATAAACCCTCAGAAGTTCAAAAGCTGAAATATGTGTTCCAAAGAAAGTGTCCATCAGCAATTAAGTCCAATCAGCGAATGAGAAGCTAATAATAAAAGGCAATTAAGCTCCACACATCAAGGCAAAGACATGATGGAAGCAAGCAGAGGCTCTGCCGACTCCTGCTTTTACCAGTGGAAAAAAAGCACTAGGTCACTGGGGTGTATATGGCCCGAACCTGAAGCTAACGACTCCAACCTGGAGTGCAAGTGGCATCAAAAGTGAATGTGTGTAATTTTCTATATATAAAAAATCTTCATAGCATCTGATAAATGTTTTCACTTAACATTTTTCCCCAAAGCCTGGAAACCTTAGCATATTGGAGTGATGTTTAATAATTCCATTCTGTCAAACACCAAATTTGGTTGCATATATAATCTGAGGTTAGTACAATCTATTTATCGGTCTTAGTTCAGGCATTATGAACACGACAACATTACATCCTATATTCTCATGAAAACAGAAAAGATTTGGATTCTTTTAAGCACTAAATTATGTAAAAATAATTAATAACAATTTTAAAATACCAAGCAAGATTTGTATCTTCACAATTTAGCAATTTTAGCTTCTATACAAGAAGCTCAATGGTTCTCTAAAGAACCATGAACGACGCTTCAAATTTTTAATTCATTTTTTCAGTATTAACAGCATTATTTCAAACATACGGACTTACTTGATAAAATTGCAAATGCTGCATTTGTTTCAATAATTTAATACATACTTTCAATTTGTATCTATAAGCAACCAAGATGAAAGGTCAGCATTGAAATACTTAATAAAAAGCATGATTCTGCTAAATGCTTAAGTGACAAAAATAACACTAATTTGGGTTCTTGTCAATACACCCAAAATGAATTTCCAGTCAATTAAAAAATACACTAGCATTAACATATTTTTTTAATTATTCCTACATTTCTGTAGTGACCATCAATTCAAGAAGTTCGCTTCAGTCAGAAGTGATTTCAGTTTTACTGTGTTTGCATGAATACACTCAACTTGTTCTTTCCAGAAGCCTGTAAAATGAGTTATCAACATTTAATTACAAGCAGGGCCATACCAGAAACCATCAATATGCAAAGAGGTGATACATTCCCTAAAGAACAGATGGATGTACATTATCTGAGAGATTTGAAACCTTAAAACTGCCTTCTGTCACGTAAGTGCTTTCAGAATTAACTACTGTCAGCTAACACACAAGGATACATTCTTTTACAAATATAGGGTAGATAAGAAATAAGACAGGATTAGTATTTTGCAGGAAGTGTATTTACAAATGAACTACCAGAGAACAGAGATGTTGTCTTTTCAGCTGGTACAGTGCCTCGTTCATTTATCCTCAGAGTCCAAAATGACTCAAATCATCTAAACTCCAGCAGATCCAGAGGAAAGCTGTTGCCTTCCTACCCACCTCAGACTACAAAGACTTTCTTTTAAGACAGACACCAAAACACTGCAGTGCAGCGGCAACTCTGCATAAACATGCAAAAAATCATTAAACTTGGTCAACGAGTCTAACTTGGGAGCACCCAGGTAAGTTTCATAACACTTAGGAAAAAGCAAAATAACAGGAATTCCTAAGGAAAATCCCTGGACTGATCCACCTGTAAATTCAGAGTTGATGAACACATTCCCCAACTATATGGACAGTTAAATGCTGCTTAAGCAGACATACTTCAGCTTTATCCATTAAATTTACACAGAAGGTAGATGATAAAAATAACCCAAACAACAGCTGCTCAAAACCACCGAAAAGAAATGCCAAGCAACACTGAGAAACTGTGGAGAAAACTCCTCAGGTTTATCTACCTCAACAGGTTGCACTCAACTGAGAAAGGACAACCACTTCTTCCTCTATTGCTGAAATATTTCTGTCCCTCTAGTAGATACAAAAGTTGTTAAAACATTTCTAACCTACAACAACATAACTACAGGAAATTCCAGAAGTCTCCATCAGTACCGCTGTTTTTTATTATACCTTTTTTGTCAATTGAGATTGTTAAGGGGGAAAAAAAAAAAAAGGGAAATCAGATGGGTGTAGAGAGGTGGGGGTGAAGGGCAGAGGGTAGGGAAGGTATTTTTTTTAACACGGTATAGCAGAACTTGAAAAGGTTTTAAAGAATTAACTTTGAAATTAGAGAATTAGACTGACTTGGATACTAATACTGAACACCACAGCAACTAGTGAAAAGATGGAATAGTTACAGTCACAGCTTGGTTTATGGGCAGTGGATGCTTTTAAATGACAGGTTTGGTGGACAAAATTAATGTGACTAATAAAACCTTCTGTAGATATTTGACTAACTCCTGCCTAACATTTGAATACAAACACCCCAGTAAAAATGCTAAGTTATATTAATTGAGCAATATTGAATTATAATTGAGGTAAATGGTAAACAAACCCAACCCACTCAAGCTAAATATCTCCAGCAAAGTGCACTCACAGCCCAGAAGGCCCAACTCTACCCCGGCTGCACCAAAAGAAGTGTGGCCAGCAGACCTAAGAAAGTGATTCTGCCCCTCTGTCCCACTCAGGTGAGACCCTACCTGGAGTCCTGTGTCCAGCTCTGGAGTCCTCAGCACAGAAAAGACATGGACCTGCTGGAGCAGGTCCAGAGAAGGGCCACAAAAATGGTCAGAGGGCTAGAGCACTTCTCCTATGAAGAAAGGCTGAGAGAGCTAGGGTTGTTCAGCCTGGAGAAGAAGCATCCAAAGGGTATGGGCTCTGAAAAGGGGAAAGGGCCATAATTTCCAGACCAGCTCTGACTCCCAGGGCCTACACTAACTCTCACAGCTGGAGCATATCTTCTGATTCACTTTGACCCTGAAGGTGCTCTGGGGCAGCTGTGCTTTAGCTCATTCTATTGGGGAGCAAGTGTGAAGAATCAGGAGCCAACAATTTACAAGTGTGCTCTTGATCCAAATCCAGACAAACCTGCAGGGTGCAAATACCCCTAATGTTAGGTATGGACCAGCACTGCCAGCCACCAAAGACCTGTTAAGCCCATTTGCAAAACATTCATACAAAAGAATTAAATACAACATCAAGCAGGTAGAAATAAACAACATAATTAACACTGTGGACTATGTTCTATGAAAAATATTTTTTGAGCATACAGCCATGACAGCTAACAATGCAAAATGCTATAAGCAAGCAACCTACATGCTGCATTAAAAAAACCCCGAAAGTTTAACATATTGATCTGATTACCGGCTACCCAGTTTGCATATGGGAAAGATATTGAACAATAGCAAAAGTAACCAAAACAACCAATGTGCAATAACTGGAAACTGAAACTATACTAAGTCAAATGACGAATCTAACACCTTCTTTTATAGGTTAGGTTATGGTAGCAGACAATTATCCTCGTGCAAGGACTTAAAGTCAAGGTACTTCAGACAAAGCCACAATTTAAAGTTACAAGCTGTAAACAAGAGCTACAGGAGATTAATTTTACTGTTACACAGGATGACAAATTTGATCATAGCAACAGACTCCTCGAATCATAAAACTCTGAGAATGAATATGTTATACAAAAGAGGAAAATAAAGAAACCTTCCATATTTCCTCAGCACAAAATGTTGATTAGAGTAGATTAAGATACAGTTTTAAAATCTTTCAATAATGTTCCATCAGAAAAAAAATACATCATTAACAACGCCACTCATCCTACAAGCATGCATGCTTTTTCTAAGAACAATAAACTACTTCTTCCAAACACATACACACCTCAAATCGCCTGGTCAGCTCCATTATTCAAGACTCCACGTTCCAGAATAAATTAGCAGATAAAAAGATTCTCTGCTCCTGCTCTACTAACAACCTGCCTAGCAAAGCTCTGCCAAAACTTTCTGGAGCAGCACAGGTAATTTTTCGGTTATATCAGAAATTATTCTGCTCCCTTTTTCAGTTTCTAGATACTTAAATAATCAATTCATGTTGTTTATTCAGTGCAAAGTAGTCGAAGTAACCAACAGTAAATGAAAGTGCCGCTCTAATTACTTACTTATGTCAAACGCAAATCTGACAGCACACAAAAAATACAGATTTAGTATTTATTATATTTAAAAAACAGAAAATCCCACAATTAAAGTTTCCTGTGCAAATTTAATTAAGTCCAGCTGCCTCTAATCTTCTTGTGTGGCCAGCTTTATCACCCTCCCTGCTGTAGTTTGGCCCCAACTTTGTATCTACCTTGAAGCTTTTCATCAAGTCCTTCCACCCTGACCTCCCCTCCTGAATGTTCCTGAACAATTCCAGTTTTCCCACCACACACCATCTACTGTAAGATGTCTCTCCCTTCTGTTCACCTGCTTCTATTAACCCCACAATACTGTTTAAACAGATGTTATCCCTTCTCTCCCTATTTCACCATCCAAACTTACTTTTTCCTCTCAGTTGATGGTCTCTCAACACAGCTTGCTTTCTAATCCCACGCCTCAGTTTCCCAATTCCTTTAGGCCTGCAGTGCTACTTTACAGTCTCAGACACTTTGCTCCATATTCTGATCTATTCCCCACAAAAAGCAGAGGGATTTAGATGAGACACAACAGCTGATGATATGTGGGCAGTAAGAGCATGACAAAGTAACGCCACTTGAAATCAGTTATGGGGACAAACACACAAAAGCCACTAAAATGAAAACTTTGTTTTAACTCTGAGTTGAAAAGTCAAAGGATTATGGAGGACCTATCAGGTAATCTTACCTGTCTGGTAGACAAGGTAAGGTATTTAATAGACGATAAAATATGAAACAGCACAGAAAACTCACTAGAAAATGAGAATACAAGTAGTAGTTTAGGAAATCAGGAATTGCTACAAGAATTTACACATATTTAGCAGTACTTAAGATGAGTGGCATGATAAGGAAATATCTGAGGTATGAGATGAATAGACCTTTCATGAGGAAAAGTTGAGAAGAAACAGCTTGAGCTACAAGCAGACAACATACTTATTCTTTAGATTATGATAAAATAATCCAATTACTTTATACATATGAAGATATTTTCTAAGAAGATTTCATTCTTCTGACTTTCAGCTACATTCATAGATAGATTTGCATCTGCAGATGTCCAAACCTTCAATAAAACTCAATTGCTGAAGCAAATATTTTCTGTTCGATAGGTCTTTGTCTTGTTAGTGTGGAAGAATAAATTATTCCATTTTACAGATAGATCACCTCTCTTTACATCTATTTTTTCCATAGTTTCTATATGATCTCCATACATGCACCTTTAACATCACAGAAAATTAACTTTTCATGTCAATCCTTCATTCAGAAACAAGTAACACCGTATTGCATGAGTAAGCAGATGAAAACACACCTCTTTTCAGCCATCAATGTAAAAGCTCAGTCTCTTCTCTACAGGTTTACTTAACCCCCACAGATAGTGATTGTAAGTAGAGAGTGGGGAAAGCCGCAAAAGGTACAATGCGGTTCCTTGCTGTGTACAAGCAGGGCACACATGGGTTCATCCCACTCACGTGAGCAACACAAGCACCTGTGGGGCTCACACACACAGAATCTGGATGTATTTCAGCCAGAATGGCTTCCACAGATCCTCTTTGCAACAGCAAGACAAGTGTCAAGTCTTAATGCTTTAAACCAAAAGCCCTTTTCTTCCCTTCTCATGTGATCTCCTCAAAAACAGGACTGCTCTGGCTAAAAATTCAAAATTTTACACAGAATAGATTAACTCAGAAAGGCTTGGGAGGGGACAGGGGGGCAATTAAAAAAAAAAAAATCAGTATCACAATCTGAGTTAAAGTTATAGCAGTTTAATCATCCTAACAAATGCATTAACAGAGACCTGATGACAAAATTAAACCAATCAACACATAACAGGAAGAGAGGAAAACACTAATTTTTTTTTTTTTCTGTAAATACTTCTCTGCAAATAATTCATGGCCTTAGTTCTTGTATTTGAAGGGTTAAAAAAAATGGCTGCAATTTCCTTGTTCCAAAAAGGAGAAAAATATCGTGGCAAATAATTAGTGAATAATGTGTTACACAGGTTATATTTTTACCTTAAAATCTGGGCACTTGAGAAAATGAGAACTACTGTGAGATACCGTGGTATGGATGGGGTGGAGGTAAGAGGGAAATGTGAAAGCAATCCATAAGGAAATTGTTGAAAGTCTCCATCACTCAGTAATAAGAAAAATGTATTAAATTAAAATTCAAAGTCCTTTTCCTCAAAGTCATATCCCAACTGACAAGTTATTAACACCAGCACAGTGTTATAGAAGAGGGGAGCTCATGTCCCTTTATCAAGAATCCTGTTCATACCTCTTAGCTCCCAGAAAGCCAAGATCACAAGTAAAAGTACAAAAGCTACTCCTTATTTTCAATTCTGCATTGCTATGTTTTCATCAAGAACAGTGAATGGATATAATTCAGAATAAAATCATTTAAATTCCTTGGAAGATACCATGAGAGGCAACAATTCACAGTAGGAGGAGACTAGTATTATGACTGATCTTACTGTGTTCATATAAATAACCACGTTATTTTTAGTAGTTATACTAATAATGACTGTTATACAAAACATGGCTGGTTTGTCTTTTCACTAACAACTCTTTAAAGAAATAGGATTCAGATGTAAAATGTGACAAGTTAACTATCATGTGTGACTAATGAAAGGCTTCTCTCCCCTTTTCCTCAGAAAAGCGAAAGCAGGAAAAAAAAAAAGCAGCTTTGAGCTAAAGGGTGACAAGTTTTCCAGCAGCTATTGAAAACAAAACAGGCAAGTCCTGCACATAATCCTCCATGCCTCCACTTCATCTTTCATATCAAGCACTGTCCATTTGTTCCCTGAAAGGACCTCTGCACTAGAAAAGCAAAGCACACACTTTTAAACTACATTCTCTTATCCTTTCTGCTTTGACAATTGGACCATCGGGTTCCTATACGAAGATTTTTACCTCTTTAAATCAAAAATTCTTACCTTGCATAATTAATGCATACCTGTTTGTTAGGGGGGTTTTGTGTTTTGGGTTTTTTTTCTTCCCACACGTTAGATTACTCCAAGAAGCTTATACCACTCCTGGTAGTGATACAGCACAAGCACACTTGTTTCTTTGATTTAGAGCAGCACGTTTCTATCTGTTAATATTTTGGTCTCACGTAAACTGTGCATACTAACGAGGAAGAGTTTCTTGCCAAAAGCAAACATTAGATCATACTTACAGCAACACAGAGTATCTTTAGTTACATTAGTTGAGAAGCATGTGGGCTGAAAAAATATCAGAGTAGATAAATTGGCAGGCAGTCTGTTATACTCCTTTTGAATTTAAAGATGCTGTTGCATGCCTACTTAGCAAAGGCTAGAAATCCAAGAACAGAACCATCCCAGCTCTGATTTCATGATAGGCACACATATAATACAGAAAAGTATCTACAGAAAAGATCACGAATCCTCTCACAGTCCAACAGAAGACTAATCAGTCTTTAGAACTCAACAGGTTTGGATAATTTTGGGGCTGAATTCACTCCTCTTCCCCCAAATAAGTAAACAAGGTTTGTGGGTCTGTGGTAGCTGCGATAGCTTCCCAAGCTGGTCTGAAATCTCCACGGCACTAGGCGTTGTGTTCCGCTTTCCACATCTGCCTTTTGGACCCCAAACCAGACCACCTATATTCCCTATAACAAAAGCACTCACAGAAGTCAGTTTTACAGCATCATCAACAGCACTGCACACAGGGACCTCCCCAGCTGCCTGGAAAAACTGCTTGGAGGGTTTTCCTCAGATGAAGGCCTTTCATCCATAGGAAAGAAGCTTAAGGCGTGGTAAGGATGACAGAGCTAGTCTTGCTTTCTAATAGCAAACTTTAGTGTCTGTGTTACTGTGTTGTGGAAAACAGTACTGAGCTAATATACAGTTTAAACTACAGGTACCAGCAGGAGGAACCGGAATCTCAATTACGAAGTCCAGACCAATCATTCAGTAACGCTTACTTTAAGTAAACAAGCAACGAGATTACTGTACAGAAACAACTACTTTCTTCCCAACTATCTACAGGTGAACAGGGATGTTTATCTCATAGACAAGAAGCAGGATCCAATCACTGAATGCTGAAATGAGAAAAGTCCAAATGGAATTAACTATGAGGATAATTCCTTCCTGTAATAGCTTACTAGGAAGATAGTAAATTCATCACCACTGAGTCTTAAATTAGAAATATAATCCATCTTAGTTTAACGCACACATCCCACACGCAGCAGAACATGCAGCGCATGCGTGGCACGGTTCACTGCCCACCTTTCCCTGGGAATATACACAAATCAGAGCTGCTGCTGTCACCTTCTCTCTGTTCCCACAGTGCTATCCAACTGCTGATTAAAACTCGCCTAGTTCCAGCGCAGACTTATTTCACAACTATCAGGCTTAACACACAAGTTAGCACGGTATGGCCAAACCAGCCTTAATATAAAGTTTTCTTCAGCATCCACAATGCTGCCGACCGTGGCCCTGGGGCTGCGATGCATTTCCAATGGGAAAACCTACAGCCTGTAGCAGTATATGATAAGATAAACCACTTTATGAATACAGTCTCACAGTCTGTTATCGAGCGTGGTGCTGCTTTGCCAATTTGTATCATAAGAACAATACACAAATAACTTCCGAGCAAAGTTGCTCATTATTAATGCAAACTATTCTGAAGGCAAAAGCAAAACAGCATTTGGCAGCAAGAACACTGCCATTAAGACACTTGGTCTGAAAACCTCAAAGTGATTTATAAAGTACCCGACTGACTTCTCGGTCTCGGTTTCTTTCCTGTCCACTAATCATAAAAGTCATTTTGAGTACATTTCCCCAAATTATGGGCTTTACTGATACTGAATTGTAATTTTACCAGATGGCTGGTGTCAGCTTCTGGCAAAACAGTAGCATGATTTCTTGGACTGCATCTCCAATTCAAATGCTGCAGAAGTGCAGCAGAAACAGGCAGACACAGAACAGCAGAGATAGCCAGGAAAAAAAAAAAAAAAAAAAAAGGTTAATTTAGAACACAGAGCAGAAACAATGGACCAAAAAAAGTCATCTTTAACTGAAGTGGGGAAACAGACTTTGAGGACAAATAGCCACTAAATTTAGTTGAATTTAAACTTATCTGAGTCAAATGTAAATGGAAGGAAGGGGAGGAAATTAACAGCAAGTACTAAACTCTTCTGTACTTCAGAGCTGTTTGAGAGAGGCACCTCTAAGGTGGAATGACAGCACACAGATGGAAACACATACCTTTTTACACTTACAAAGTTAGAAAGACAAAGATAGCAGGAGTGAAGCTGAGGAAACTGAGAATCAAGACCAATGACTACTATTTAAGAACATCTGTATCTGAATCATTAAAAAAAGTTTAAAAATTAACACCCTTTTTCAAGCAGCTCTTACATTACCTCCAACCACCAAGAATAAACAACTCCCTTTACTGCCAAGAAGCTTTAAGGTACAAAATGGTGTGTTGAAGCCTCTTAATAATGACCAATGGAATAAAGGAGAAGTAAAGCAGTTTATGCCATGAAAAATACAATCCCTTTATTTTGTTCTAACACAGGCCTCTGCATCAGACTAACTTTCCAGGAACGATTATCACGTTACTGTAAAAAGAGCCATCTACTAATTTGAACACTACACTTTTTTTTTTTTTTTAACCTTTTTTTAAATTCTCAGTCCTTCTATACTATTATTCCAAGCATACGAGGCAACGACAGACAAGGGAAAAAGGACAAAACCCCAAATTCTTGCCAAGCTATCATCAACATTTTCTACCTCAAGATCCATTGTGGACACTGCTTATTCTAGGCTACTGCCAAAAATTTCTATTTTAATTTCTTTTTTTTTTCAGTTGCCTATTCTTTAAAAAGAGTCTGAAGGACAATTATCTATCATATTCAGCTATCATGTAGTTCTAATTGCTAGGGGAAAAAAATGAAGTAATTTATCAGTACTGTTAAAGCAGCTAGGCGTAATAGACTGCAAGATATTACAGACAAAGATAATTTCTTATTTGTGTTTAGTTCAGCAGAGTTATAAACTGAACTTCTGAGATAAGAAAAGGTAGCTGGGGATCAGGTTGGGATAGAAAACGTGCTTCACGGAAGCATCACAAGATACTAACACTAGTGTTATTTTACCATTTTAGTGGCAAAAAAGTACAGCTCAGCGTTACTCCTAGGAGGTCCCTCTAAAAGAACAAGGAGTAATACATATTTTATAAAGAATGCCTATCTGTCCACAGTCCAAATTAATATCTTATGAAATGTTCAGCTCTGTACATTCAATCAGATTTTGTGCAGTATCCGCTAAGCAATATTGTCTCCGTTCTGAACACCATATTTTCAAAGATGAACTCCAAATCATGTACTTTCTTCCAGAGCTAGTCAATGAGCTCATTAAATGTCTTTGCATCAATGTCTGATAAGGAGCCTTTGACCTGCGCTTTTTTTCTTTTAATAAAAGCCAGAAATACAAAGAGAAACAATGGTGGCATTTACCAGACTTGCTGAAATCTGATAATACATTGGTTTGTCTGCGTTTTCAGCACCTTCAGCAGTAGAAAGACATAAATAAACAAGGTCACATACTACCAGGACACAGCAGTACAAATTTCCCTTCTTGACATCTCGCTTAGAAGAAGAAAAAAAAAAAAACAAAACAAAAAATCCCAACACCACACAAAAAAATCCAACCCAACAATTATGGTCTCCACATGGTACTAAAAAAAAAAAAAATAAAAATAAGCAAATGCCTTCTTGCTAACCTCACATCTTCAGATCACACACTGGTTCCTAAGTGTTATGTTCTTTGTACCAGAGGGAAGCTTTCCAGCAGTAGATCTAAAATCTGACCTTGCAGAACAACAAGGCAGCTGCTTGACAAACAGCATGCAAGATTGCCAGGTTTGAAGGAAGATGATATCCCAACCTGTCTAAAAGAATCTGGCCCTGGCCCAAACAGACACTTAGCAGGCTCCACTGGAGAAATGGAAATGGTTGCAATTATTGTTATTGATTTAATGCCCTTAAAATGGCTCCCTGAGAATCTTATTTCAGTAACCAATTAAGCAGTATGGTTCAGCAGCAGGACACGTGCCTAACAACCTACAGAAACCTACATTTGCTTGGCCAAACTATTTCTGGGACTGGGAATGTAATATTTTGTATCTGCGCAACCAGAGGTGAAAGTAGGTGCCTAGGTCAGATTGTAAGGTGGCCTACATTAGTAATGTCAGGCAGGCATTCAAAACTTCAAATCCTACCAAGTCTTCAACTCTAAATAGTTTATATTTCTGCTCTCCAGTACTTTCCTACTCCAGAAAGGCGATGTGACTACAAGCAGCAAAGAATTGCGTCCAAGGCAGGAAAGCACTGACCACAGACAGAGTGAACAAATAAATGATTTACCTGAACTGTCAACTAAAAGAGATACTGATGCAGCCTGTTCAAATATAGAAACTTAAAATTTGGAACTGGAGTTATAATTTGAATGGATAAAAAACAGGTTGTAGAGAGAGGTCTTTTCCAGAGACTACTACCATTTAAGATGCTGTTACTGCTCTGCCACAGGATATTTTCAGTGGAGCTTCACTGAAGTCAACTGAGTGCCCCATAACCCCATTCCAGACAAAATTAGGCAAGTCAACTTAAACTCACCAATTTTATCTAAAGTGCATGATGTTGCTGCCACTGGATTAAGAATGACTGTTGTGAACTGTTGTAGGGACAGCAGACCTTACACATGTTCAGCAGAGAGCGGGTAACAACTGGGGATCAATCAACATCTTACACCATTGCAAAATAAACACTTACCCATAGACATAAAGCTACACTCTTTGACAAAAGCAAACCATGCCTCATTGCCAGCACTGGATTTTAACTCCACTGCTCTCAGAAGTCTCTACAAATCACCAGCCTGCCAGAGCTGGCATGCACCAGCCACTGCTTCTCATACCTACGTGGCAAGGCATGCAGGGTGAGGACAGATTCTTCACAACAGCGAACCCATCACACAATGGCAGCTGCAAAGAGGAAGAGGCCCCAGTGTCATTGTCTCAACTCACCTTCATGGTAGGTCAATCTACATTCCTGACTTCAAGGGCATTCTCAGTGCAGATTCATGTAGCTAAAAGAGAATCACTACCCTTTCTGGAGAGCTGTGCTAAACAGCATCAGCTGTATTGATCCAGGGCAAACTGCACCACTCCCCATCCAAGTCTGGTGCCTGCCCTTGCTGCTCCACCGGGTGTACAGCGTTCCACCTGCCACACAGCTGCCTTGTGGATCTTGGAGATCAGCAGCTTTCTGAAGCAAATAGATGAAGTTAGTTGCTCAGGCCCTAGTGAAGAGTGTGTTGATGGTCAGAGGGAGAGACTTGTCAGACTGCTGGTAACAGGTAGAAATCCAAAGCATCTGAGCTGGTACAATCTGTGAGACAAGACGGTTTGTCTCCTCGGTGCCACAGGAACTCACAACACAATAGAGAAGGGAGCCTGAAAAGTCAAACCCTGTCGACACAAGAGAAGAGAGCTCTGGATGCACTGAATAGGCAAGGCACATTTCTGGCTTGGTTTTCTATTTTCTAACAGAGAAAAGTTGCTCAAGAAAACGACTTGTAAAATAACAGACTGCTTTCAACCAAAATTTGATGCCATTATCCAACTAATTCGGAACGTTTTTTTATCACTACCATGTAAGAGCGATCCATGGAGCAGTGCAGCTGTTAGCATCTGTATTTCACTACAACTGATTCTACTGATAGAAAGCCAAAGGTACTGCAGTTAATGCGGGATAAATGGCACCAATGGGGTCCACAGATCTGCACTTACTCCTCAGACACTAGTGAGATCAAGCATAAGTTTCCAAGATACCTCATCCTCATGGGTGGGCACTGACCTGAAACCCCCAAGGTCTTTCAGGTGCTTCTGGTACCTTGTTTCAATAGGTGAAGTAAGTACTTCAACACCGGGGGCACCGACTGCTTCAGGACCAAGATTGTTCCCAGCAGCAGCTTTTGCATTCTAAGTCAGCTTCACTGTTGAGGAACTGACTGTTTTAAAAGTACCGGTCAGTGTAAATTTAGGCAGCTGTAGCGCTTTTTAGAATCTTTTTAGATTCTTAGATTGGATATTAAAAAAAATGTATTCACAGAAAGGGTTATTAAGCAGTAGAACAGGCTGCCCAGGGAAGTGGTGGAGTCACCATCCCTGGAGGTATTTAAAAGACGTGTAGATGTGGCGTGTAGGGACACAGTTTAGCAGTAACCTTGCAGTACTGAGTTAACAGTCGGACTTGATGATCTTGAAGGTCTCTTCTAACCCGAACAATTCTATGACTCTATGATCATGAAATCATAATTACTACAAGCCCTACTGCCCACCTTTCAGTGTTCCAGGTCAAATGATCCTCCTGCAACTCCTGTAGGATTGACACCCAGGATCTCCTTGCAAGGCCTGGAACAGCCAGAAGATCTTGTTCGGTTACAAGGATGAACTGCATATGGTGCTTTAAGCATGGCAGGCAAGACCGTAACCAAGCTTCTGTAGGTTGCCATGCATCTCAGTCAAAGTGACAGAGGTTGTTGGGTGGGCAGGCTGGAAGTAACCGTAATTCCCACTGGGGCTGAGGTCAACTTAGTTACCCATAAGGGATATGGAGGGACCACATGGAGGTGTGACCTCTGCATCAATTCCAGTTGTAACTATGATCCCGCTCTCTTAAGTTATCCATAGTTACTCCCAAGTCTATTCAGTTCCAAATGATAAACTGACAAGACAGAATGTATTCAGAAAAAGTTTTGTGAATGAGAGTCATAACATTTGGACAAGGCTCGACTCACAGTAGCAGGACAGATGGCTGGATATCACTAGGTCTTTCTGCCACTGGTGAAGGAATGGAGATTGGATGATGAGTGCTCCATCAGTCATACCCCAACATGGGAGTATTAAGTAGCTCAGATGCAGGTGCCATCCATCAAGAAGAAATGTAGAAATCACATTACCAACCTCAAGAAAGCATGCGATTTTTATGAGCTTGCACAGAAATTCCCCAAGTTATGAAACAGAACTTGGTGACACCCCTTTGAAAAATGAAGGAAAAGCTTCAGCAGCTTTTCTAGCAAGACTTGTTCAAAATATAACAAATCAACTTGAAAAGTCTGATGGCTGTTTAACAGATATTTTTGAAAGGTGATTTAGTTGGGTTTTTTTCCTTTTTAGTTGTGCACATACACCTTCAGTGAAAATTCAAATATTAGCAGAACTTTTTATAGCCAGAGATACATTTGGACTAAGACAAGCATCACAGGGAAATCCCAGATCACTGAATTAAGAGATAAAGCTGCAGCAGAGCACTCATATATTTTTTTTTTTAAAAAAAGGTTAGAATAGGTGAAGACTAGCAGCTAATAGAAAGCAAGCGCTCAGAAAGCTCCCCAGCACACTTATTCTACACAAGATTTATTTTGCTTTCAAAGTAAGCTTCCTGACACATTAAAATAAGCTATTTAAAGAAATACTCAGAAAGAATAGGAGTGTAGACAGAAAGGCAGATACTTTTTCTGAGGCATAGCTCAGCCTCCTACACCCAACCTGCTTATCACTGCATCCAACCAGATCTCCTGGCGTACCTGCGCACATAAGCATCACTAATCCGTTTCAGTTCGAATGAGCTAGGTTAGCTTACAAGTTTAAATTCTCAGCTAAGCAGATTCCTTTTGCCTGAAATAGATTAGAAAGCACTCGCATGAGCAGTTCCACAAACAGATTAGAGACATGTCAATCTTCTTCAGCAGGGGGACAGGACAGGCAGCACACGACTGCAACCTGCCATGAGCCCAGCTGAACCTGAAGGGAATGCCCACTGCAGCCCAGCAACATCCGCCTGAGAAATTACTAAGAGCCCAGTTCAGATTCATGATCTGTTCTGTTTCACAGGTTTCCTGTTGATAAGATGCATCAAAAGCGGACCAAAGATATCAGCCCTAGTCTTACAAAGTAGCTGGCACCTCCAGTCTATGAAGTTTGAGACAAAAAATACATATCTCAGGAATCATAAGAACAGTACAAGTGATATTTAGAGACGACCTGCCACCACTTCGCTTATTTAAAGAGAGAACAAGCTGTAAATGCAATTAAAATGTTAAATATTTCCCAAGGAAAATAATTATTATTGTGTAAGGCTTTTTTCATAAATAAATGAGGAAAAGAGTAATGGTCAACTGGAATCGTCAGAAAGACCCTATCTCACCACCCTAATTAATGGGCTTCCAGCTTCTTTGGGAGTCACTTTCATAAGTGAGTATCCTGAGAGAGCTCATGAAGGGAGATCATTTCAAGAGGGGGAAAAAAAAAGTCCATACATATATCCAGATGGCAAACTCACCACAGAATTTACTACTTGGCCAGAGTACTCTACTCCTAACTTTACTCCCAAGTTTTAAAAGATATTTTTTTAAAACTCCCTTAAGCTGTTAAAATAACCTCAGATGTTTAACAAAATATAAGCCATGTCTGCAAATACTCTGAAAGCATAAGCAAAGATCTCACCAATCTCTTCATCAGCAGCTTCAAGGAGCCAAGCCATGC
This sequence comes from Baryphthengus martii, assembly GCA_013396935.1. Classification (NCBI taxonomy): domain Eukaryota; kingdom Metazoa; phylum Chordata; class Aves; order Coraciiformes; family Momotidae; genus Baryphthengus; species Baryphthengus martii. The sequence goes on along the minus strand of VWZK01012971.1, from coordinate 130,886 downwards.
CAGGGTGTATGCATTCCACAACTGGAACTATGCAAAACAGTCTTTCCAAAGGTAAAGGATTTAGTGGGTTGGCTACCGTTAAATTATACGCACATGTGTCTGCTTCTGTTCTGCTTTCACTTCTTGTCATTTACTTTAAGATGGAGTGAGAGAATAATTTTGCCCTAGCATTCTTTATCTACAAGCTGAAAGCAAAGCCATCAGTTTACACACAGAGAGATCCTGAGACACAGAAATATAGACAGGACAGCTAAACTGTTCAGACTGGTGACCAAAATTAAGGGACCAAAAAGCTAAAACTCTGAAACCTATTAAAAAAAAACAAAACAAAACAACCTGTCCTTTTCTAAACACCTTCCATGTTAACAAGATTGTGCTGAACCGCCCAGTAAACAATTGAGTGAATTGGGTGGCAGAGGCGGGTGCTTTTGTACTTAGAACATCCCTCAAGGAATTGAACATCATCAAGGATTTTCTCACCCTTCTGTTGTTGTTTTTTCAAAACAAAGCCAGGATGTGTGGGAGATATTAGTAGGTAAGATACTTCATGAAGATGCAATACATCTAACATGATCAAATAATTAAAACTTTCTAGCTTCAAAATCCAGTACTGCTGTTCAGAAGCACATGCGGCTCTTACCAAATCCTCATCGATACACAACAGACTTTGATATTCACAGCTGTTGCAATAAAGAAGAAGAAATAAAACATAGGTCAATCTACACCAACTGAATCTCTTCTGTTCTGGTATCAGCAGTGCCATACACTATTTCAAAAGCAATCTGGAATCAGCTAGGCATTAACACAAAACCCTCAAAAATCAATACTTGTAGATCATGTATTCATTCATCTTTTATAAAGGACTTGTTATTGTATGTTTACAAGATGCAATGAAAAGTCCAGAATATCTGGAGAGAAGATTCCTGGTTTATTCTGAAAGATATCTGCAGTTGGTTTTGAGCACTCATTCATTTTCTTACGCAGTGAGGACACACTTTGTGACTGTGTACTTCAGTAGTAACGAAAGACAGTAGGAGTAGTGCAAGATGGTAACGAAGTAGCCTTTAAAAGCCCCACCCTATTTTTTGAAAGAAAATCTGAGGGAGAAGAAAGACTGACATTTCTTTCCATGTGTTAACATATCCCACAAAAGGCTCTAGGAGATTAATCTATCCCCACTTGTTCACATACTACCGTTATTTCCACTATACAACACCCCATGGATTGAAATACTCAGTACTGCTCCACAGCTTCAGGGCATTTCTGAAGCCTATTCAAGTTCTTAGGATCTACAGGAGTAGAACCACCACAGACCTTGCTTCTTAATATGCACATATCACCTCCAAATTAGTTACCAGTAAGCTTCGTGCCCAGTACATAAACATGAAATCTAAATGCAGGTGCTTTCATTTGCCCTTTATAGGGCAAATTTCTCTAAGTACAGGTTTGACAAGTACCAACTAGGATCTCCTGCTATCAATGCTCACATATCTTTCCAAAAAGAATAAGACAAGTAGCTCTTGTACAGCAGAGTCCATCATTTTAACTGTCTGAAGGACAGTATTTGCTCAACAGAATTTGCAAATCTCAGACTAAGAAGGGAAAGAGTATGTAAAATCAAGATATACAATTAGTTGCTTGCAATGGGATAGATACACTGCTTATAAATTCCCTGTGCTACTGTTCAAGGAAATCAGAAGTAGTAACACAGGAAAGTGGGATTTGAGAAAGAGAGAAAAACTGTTTTGAAAAGAAATTGGAAGGTGAAGTTAGCAGCTATATGTCACAACAGAGAATATTCCAGGCAGATGTGGCAGCATCAAAGAAGTGAAGTAAGCATAAGAGCATAGCAATGAAAAAAAAAGTGAAGACTAGAATAATTTATACAATATAAGGTTTCAGACAAATTATAGATCATTCATTACTAGATATAGAATAAACAGGATCAGATCTCTTCAGCACCTGTAGCCAAGAAAGTGCATTATTGATCTTGTGTATTATGCAGAGTGCGGAAAAAGACAACTGGTCAGGAGAAGTGTTCCAGCATACCAATTTTTATATTTAGTAATAGCTGAAACAAGCAGAAATGGACACTTCATAAAATTAGTACTTGATTGTTTATTTTATAATTCAAGATAAATTGGCTTTGTGCACCCAGAAGAGGAACACTGTCATAAAGGCCAAGAATTCAATTCCTTAATTTAATAATATTTAAAGCTTCTCTAACAATGGAGATGAAGGGAGTCCAAGTAGCATTGTCCTTGCAGCATATTATTGATACTATTAGGACAAGACTTTCATAATGGAAACTAGCAATTAAGATGTTAAACCAGTCAGCCAGTGATGCTCATCAACTAGATTAATTAACGTCTACAGTAGCTGACGTGTTTAGAAGCACGTATTTTCAAAAAGTCTTTATCTCTCTGAACTCATTTTATTTGACGCACCCAACAGTAGTTTATGTAAATCTGTGTACAATTCTCAAACGCACAGGGTGCTAAAGCACAGCTCAAATTGCACATTATGGGAAAGCAGCAAAAGTCTACTCATCTTTGCATGGGACGCTTAGCAAAACCAAAGTTATTTAGAGCTGTTACAACAGATCTACAAGAGATCCAGTGAGAATTATTGACCAAGTAAGCGAGTAAAATGAAATTCAAGACTAGAAGAATATAAACAACAGGCCTTCTCTTAGTAGACACACAAATTTGACCTTGGGATAGCAATCGATTTTATAGAACTAAAAAACAGAAAATACCAACATAATGCCTTTTTGAATTCTGCCTGAGAAAAGACTGTACTACAATCTTTGCAAGCAAATGAAATCAAATGTTCCTTCTGTTTGTGACAGATTTTGCCTGATACCAGAAGCTCGTTGCCAGCCATCATACAATCATTAATATAAACCAACTAAAGGGAAGACAAAAGTCTTCATAAATTAGCAGTATTTTACTATATTTACAATTGTAGTTTTACTGTGAAAAATAATGGACTCATGGTTCTAGGAATATCAGTCCTGCTACTGTGATAGATGGCCTGTCAAGAGACAATAACCACTGTGTACTTACACATTAAAAATAGAAGCCTAAATATAGCAGTAGTACCTGCCTTCCTCAGCATCAAGGATATCCTAACTGGTCATCTGACAACTTGCTTTTTGAAACCAGAAGTATAACTGTATTCAAACAGCATGAGTAAATGCACAAAATCTGTTATTTGTGAACAGCAGTGGCTAAATAAAGTGCAAAAATATCAGTGTGTCCTTACTGTTCTCTCCTCAAAACACTATGCCAACTACAACTGCAAGTGAAGTTTGACACCATCTGTCACCTAATTACACCTTATATAATGTAAGTCATCAGGACATTTACCATAGCCATCACTCTGCAAGTGATGGCAAAAGATTTAAGTATTCATCTACCTACATCTTCCTACTGATGGAACCAGTCACAAAAAGCTGTAAAGCTGCACATGCTAATAATACAAAACCTCTTCAGACGCAACGACTAAAATAAATAGATAACAGCCAACGAACTGCCATCATCTTTTTATTTCTCAGCTATTCCTACAGGCAGGTACTTTTTGTATGCATTATTTTCTATAGTTCCTAACCTGAGAATTCTGATTTTGAGATTCAAAGATCAGCTGCACACATTGGAATAGCATCCACTTGAGTATGTGGAGATCTAGCACAGGTCAGAAATTTTAAAAGTGTGCTCCTTATATCAGCAGACAAGACAGGAGATTAAGAGTCTCTTCTGTAAGTTACAAGAAACTGATGTCCCTGACTTTTAGCACTTCTACTACCCACTATTCCACAAACAGCCACTTTCTGCACTAACATGGAGTAAGACACCCTCATCTACTGACTAGTGGAGAAATCAGACCCTGTGCCCACTCACTGCTACTGGCACATTTAGTACCTCAAACGATAGCTGAAGTGCTTCTTACTAAGACTTTGTTTTGAGAATTTCAATGTTTTATCCTGAATTTGGCTGGATCTATAAAACAAACCTTACACTGATTTAAAGTAGAAAAAAAGCCCTGAAAACATCCTGATTTAATTCTTTCCAGAGGATCTGCATTCCCTTAGCTCTACTCTTTACCTGTTTTACAGTTTGCTATTTGTAGTCTGAAAAAAAAAAATATATATCAGATTATTCTCTGTTCAAGAAGAGATGAAACTTAGCCACCCATAACAAAGCTGAGGATAAATAATAGCTGTTAGAAAATGCCAGACTACATTGCTGTGTATTGGCTGACCAGGGCCTTTGCATAAAAGCACTTACCTCCTCTAATGGAACACAATCCCTGCTCTACACTATAGATTCCTTTCACTCTTAATTGCCATCTCCTCCCTTTTCTCAGATGTAATGCAACAAGTAAAGTACCAGATTTGGCTTGTTGTCTTCAGCGAAAGCATAGTCGCTGCCATAAAATGAGCTAACGTCTCTAATATATCAATACATATTTCGTATCTTTGTTCTCTCAGAACAGGGTTCATGGCTGGGTTTTGTTTGGTGGGATTAGGGGCACTGTTTTCTTAGGGGATTTTTTTTAGATGCCATGGGATCATTGAGGATCTGAAACCTTCTAAAACCCAACTTATTTTTGCTACGTTTGCTGGCCAGAGTCAGTGTAACAGCTCAAAATCATTAAATGTAGTTTCCACCAAAAAAAACGCTATGCTGCTTTGCCTACCTTTTTCCACAGATAGACGGCTGCTATTTTACTTTATAGACGTAAATGTCTGCAAAGAACCTGGAAGTGAAATTGTACTGGGGAAAAAAAAATAAAAATCATATTTTCATGTAAACAATTAGGATTAGAGAACAGCAAAAGGATTAATGCTATATACTGTATAAAACAGGTTTGAGGAAGCTTTGAGATGGAAACAAAAAAATCCGTTATGTTCTTCATAAAGAAAGACGCCTCTACTTTAAGTTTGCCCACAATGGAAACTATGGTCACCAAATAGCCAGGATTTTCTCAATCTGGGAAATATTATTCCACATTTCTAATGAGAATCGAACTGAAGTGGCAATTTTTTCTGTCTCTCCAGGATGGCAATTATCCTTACACGCAGTGTTACTATTTGCCCTGGAATTCTGTGGGTTTAGAAGCTCTATAAAGATGCAGTACAACAAAAAATGTTAATTTTTATACATATAAAATATATATTATAGATTTTAAAATGCTGGTTACAAAGGTGTAAAGAGAGAACAGTTTAGACCAACAGTACTTGCAAAACAATTTGTAACTGCCAGTTGTTGCTGCTTTCTTGAGCTCCAAAGCAAAAACTGACACCAAGTCAGCTGCAAGTAGATTTAGAGATATATAGATACTTAAAATAAATAAAATTGATCCTCAAATGGGCACGAGGACCAGGTAGAATCTATCCACATAACCTAATTCAAGTAAAGTAGCTTGCGAATTCATGTTTTGTTTCAAATTCAGCTGGCGCACCTCAATAATTCCAATGCCCTGCACTGACTTAGCAACATGATTTGCACATCCTAAGACCTTGGATTGCTCATGCTATGCAAGGTATCTTTCTAAGTAGAAAACAGAATTAGTGACCAAACTTTCATTAGGAAATTACCACTCAAAATTAGAGGTTGTTACAGCTTTAAGAGAAACAAATTACAGAACTGCTTTCCCAGCTACTGTACTATTCCTGAGCCCATGATGTCTAACTGTTCCTTTTCCCCCTCAATTCATGCCACCTAACCAAAACCTGTTCAAGAAAAATATTTTGTTGTCACTGTAGATATTGTGTGAAATAGCTGTGGCTGTGGGTGGAAAACAGATGGAAAATGCTTTGGTATACATTAAGTTATGACACGTTCAGAAAGCCTCTTTGACTCTCCATCCGGAATTGCAAGAATGGGCATAAGCATTTGGAGGAAGGAAAAGTGTAATCTGCATCCTTTAGGGAGACAGTACAAACTGACTATTACTGACAACTATGCATCTGGGAGGCAGCACAGTGGAAAGCAAACAATGGAAGTGACCAGGCAAGCAGATGGACCCAAAAAGCTTGGGGCGGGGGGGTGAAATCAAGTGACAGCTGCATTAGCTGGCACACTGTTCCCAACAGTTGGCAAAGATGCTACATGTACTTGTGAAGAAGTGGCACAAAAACTGACGGAATAAGGTCCACCTTTCTGTAGAAAAGAGGCTACAGACATCATTTTGTGAAAAAGTGTTAAAAAGATAGGAATCAGATCTGATTTTTATCCCAACTTCAAATGTGAGAATTTAGGTGAGTTACCATCTTTCTTGTGCCTTAATTCTCCAGCTACCCAAAGTCGGAATCGCCTTTTTAAGGTACCTGGAATACTCACACAAATGTTTTGCCACCTTTCAGCCACTTGAGACGAACTTTAATTTGTGCTTTTCCCGTACCGGAAACACTATGTGGAGAAAACGGGATCTGGTGGGAAAACAGCTGAATACATTGAGGAGACTTGGTTTCCAGGCTCAGATATACCAGGGGCCTGAAGAGGGATCTTAAGCCTCTTTGCTTTTAGCGTCTGATTCCCCATTTATAAAGTTAGGTTTATTACATACAACTCTCTACAAAAGGGCTTTGAAAACATGAATTCTAACTAAAGGATCAAGAACATCATTGTCTGTCCAATTTCTTCCTGCACATGCGTTACAACAGAGTCTTATATCAGTTTTTGTCCTCAGGGCCTATTGACAGGCCCACAGCATGCAAACAAGGCCTATTTAGTGAGGCATTTTTCCACCCTCATAATTCAGTGGAAGTTTCCATGGGTATATTTTATTATACATATTTTCTTGGCTGTTCAGTGCTACGGTATGTATGTATAGTTAACAGCTTTATCTTAACAACAAACATAAGTTGAGAGAGTTATTTTTGTCTTCCTTCTGCAGAAAGGTTTGTGCACACTTCAGCAACGTCAGCTACACTGAGCTTAACTGTGATACGAAGTTCCTGTGAAACCCAGACTCGTATCTATAGCATTGTCAGAGTTCAAAGCACACCTACGCTACAAGTCCAACTCTTCAAATTCAATCATTTGAACACTACACCTCTTACCTCTTTTTTCAGTTGTTGCACCCATCGCCAGTTGTCTGTGCTGATTAAGTTTCTCTTTCCTCTAGCATCTTCCCAACCTGGGAGGGCCCAATGACCAGGCTGCCACCCAGCCCCAAAACAAAAACAAAATTTAAAAAGTCAAAAGATCATAAAGTCTATATGTCAGGTTTAGCTAGATGAAAAATGAAGAAATGCACACATGTGCATTATTACAGCAAAATTTGATGAGGGAGATTTAAACCAGCATTTCTTTCTTAACAAGACAGCACAGAGTAACAGAAGGGATGAGGGCTCTAACCAGTTGTTAGGATACTCACTAGGAGGGAAAGCTCTATTTTAGTCCCGCTCTTTCCATATAGTTGTCAAATTTTTGATGGAGATCTGGAAATAATGCAGGGAGCAGATCATGGTACTCGGGCAAAGCCCAGGGCAAAAGTACACTGTCTGCAAAATCATCTTCCTTCTTGCTTTCTTTCCCCCTCATTCTTGATCACATAGAGGCCTATACACCACAACAGAGCTGAAGGATGTCCCCACCAAAACAATTTCTCAGCAATCTTCTAGGAAGGAGAGAGATGTGCATTTACCCCCTTGTGGGATAACGAAGAAACTGAACCTGGCCTTGAGTGCTTGAGCCATTATCTTTTTGTGCAAAGGGTAGGCACTTGAATTAACACCATTCTGGAAAAATCAAGTCCTGTTCATTTAGGCTCCTATGATTAGGAATAGTTCTGTGCTCTGGATCATAAGCCAGCATAGATAGCTAACACACAGCCATTTCCAACAGCCTCAATCTGCAACATAAGAAATGCTCTTTTACAGCAGTACCTTTATGCTTCTAAAATAAGGAGAAAACACCCCTCAGCACATGTGAGGAGGAAGAGAAAAAAAAGAAAAAAAAAACCAAGACAAGGAGGTAGGCAGGTTCATGAGCTTCCTTTAGATCCCTTACAGATGCTCTGAGAAATTGAGCAATGAATTCTGCTGCTTTTTTTGAGGTTGAATGACAGTAGTTCAAGAAAAAAGCCTAAAAAAAATTAGAACAGTAGCTGCAAGCTCACATAAAGTGTGTGTGTAAAAGAGAAGGTTATAACCTTTCATTAGCTCAGATTCATCTGAATAGTTTTTAATATAGTGAACTCTTACTGACTCCCCCTGAAGGCTAAGATCTTGCTATGATTTACCTCAAAGCAATTTTTTTTTATTGTCAGTATTAAGTTGCTGATAAAAATGAAGGATTTAAAGTCTAAGTGCTGACACAACCCTAACTAGAGTTCTGCACAGCAGTGATATAGCTATAATTAAAAAGACAGCCTACATCAAGTAAAAAGCTTCACTGCAGACCTTTTTAGTGGATCAATACAGGATCATCAGTGACATCTCAATAGAGAGGATAACGGAAAAAAGAGGCTTCCTAAGGAATTAAGAACAATTATATGTATTAATAAAAAAAAAAAAAAACATCTTTTGAAGTCTGTGGAGAACAAGACATTAGAATCAGGCTGTAAATATAAGATTACCCACAAAGCATAACATACCAGTATCAAGGATGTTTGTTTCTCTATTTTTCTTGCACTACAGTATAACTGCAGATAGTTAAGGCAACAGATAAAGCACTACTAAAACTGGAATTGAAAATACTGCTAAGGAAACGATTGTTTGAAAGCTTCAAAATAGAAGCTTTAAAAAATCTACAAGAAAAAAAGTCTTTGTGATCACTTTACCAAACACTGAGCAGAGTGTAGCATTTAGTTTATGAAGATGTTAGATATTTTTAAGCAACTAAAAGCGTTGTAAGAAAGACCAGAATAGTTCTTACTGCATCAGCTTTATTCTTGATGTGTCCCTGCGTTCCATCTACTAAGGCTGGAAGTCAACAAGCTCTAAATCACAGCAAAAAGTCCCAAAGAGTAAAGTCTGGTATTCAGCAAAATGAAAATTCATTCTCAGGAACAGGGGGAACATTAAGCTACCAGTAGGTAAGAAGTTTCTTGGAGAGTATTTCAAACCAGTCAAACCAATCATACATGTTTCTTTTTGCTTCAGTAATATTACTGCTCAAGAATCTGAAGATTTCTGTTGCCTTGATGACATTTTCACTCTCCATGGCTCATTGCTGTCTTTTGAGGTTTAATGAGCAAAAAGTAACGGAGGGGGGGGGGGAAGGGGAGAAGAAGAGAATTGGGGGAAGGGTTATTAAGATTGTATACAAAAAGTTGGTTTAAAATTGACAATATTTTATTTGAACTCCAGAATCTGATAGTCTTTAATACAATTAACAGGATTGCCTGTGTTGTAGCACTCGTAATACCACAAGAGAGTGTACTCAAATCAAGACTTACCATGTCAGCATGCTGGGATGAAGAAAAACGCTACCATTGCAGTAAATCACCCCAATTAGGACTTTTGAGAAATCTCATTTATTTCTGAAATTGATCTTTTTTTCCCTAAATTCAGCTTTGAGCAAGAGGACATTGCAGTGGTTTTGCTATCTCTTACATTGCTGCCGTTCTGGTAATGACAATATTGATGGCAGTAATAGCATTTTACCGCAAAATGTTACTGTTTACTGAGTTGTCATCATTTTTTCCTGTTTTGCCAACAGCAGGAAAGAAATTATGTGCTTCTGTTTTAAAAAAGTAAAAGAGAGAAACCACTTTAGCTTGACAAAGACCAAGGGAAATCGAAATACTCATATAAAAAGGAATCTTTAAAGAGGTAGATGACAACGCAACAAATGCTCGATTAGGGCTTTGTGGTACGGAACAGTCTGCATCAAGACAACGAGCGGTACAATTTACCTCTGAATACAGTTACAGTTGAACCTCAAACTCAAGGTTACAGCATGGGTACGATCCTGTGCTATGCTATGGAGATGGTCTGACTAGATAACCATAATGGTTCTTCTGACCTTAAAAACCTACTTGCTTTTTCTCTCCCCGCTCAGTTCCTTGGCATAGTCTGTTGTCTCCCACACACAGAAGGCTTCTTTCCATCTCTGTTCTGCACCCTCACCATCATCTTCTCATTCAAATGCTACCAAGGAAAGTTCTCTGCCTCCTGATTATTCAGAAGAAAAGATACGTTTTTAAAGTTAACTGATTCCTTGGGGCATTCGTAGTCCATTTTACCTTCTCCACCTTTCTGATTACAACAGAGCATCTTTTCTGAATGCAAAACATGATGCCCCTCCAGGCTCTCCCCTGTAAGTCCTCAGGACTCTTTCACTGTTAAGCTGCTGGCAGACAGAACATACCACCTACGCGGAGAAGGACCAATTTAAAACAAATAAAAAACCAGCCCATAAACCAACACTCGGTCATAAAAACCAAAGGCCACCATACTTTGGAATTCAGCAGCCTTCTCTCTTCTGTTATCTTATAATTATACTAACCCCTTAACCCAGAAAGTGGACACAAGATGGCACAACTGAAGAAGTTCCAAATTACACGTATCTGCTCACTCAGCTGAAGTATTTCATGCCATTGTTACATGACATGTTACTTGGTCTTGTTGTGCCATACACAAAATATGGGAAGTAGATAACGCTACAGGAAAGAGAAGTTAGGAACTTCTGGTTCAGCATCTGTACGACATACTATTGAAAAATTAAAATCCATTTACAAGAAGCATTAGTCTTAAATTTATTAAAGGGCTTGACTTAAAAAGGTCTAACTCTGCTTTTTTATTGGATGTAGTTGGATTTATATTTTCTCTTAATTCTACCAGAAGGTAGTCTTGATTTTTTTATTTACATTTTTAAAAACATTGTACTTAGCAGACCTACAGTTAGCCATGTGGGAGTTACAAGCTTCCTTTTAGATAATACTGCTATCTAAACTGCAGAATTATGATCACAAATTTTATTTCTGAGAGAATGAAGCCTGACATTCAGATCCCATTATGGGTTTCTAATTACACCAATTTGGAAGGCAGCAGGAAGTAAAGAAGAAAACACAAATCTCAACTATAACTCTTGTGTGTGTATATAGATACACACACACACTGCATGTTATCTGCAAAAGCAAAACCAAAACTGTGATTCAGCAGCTGTGCAAGAGTCATACCTACACAGATAACAAGAACAGTGGTTTAAAGTAAGATTTTCCACATTCCAGTAAAATCCCTGCCTGTTTCTAGTTCCTGGTTCCTTATAACTTACTGCTTCTCCCCTTAATATCCCAACTTTAGCTTCCTCAAGTCTTCCTCCAGTTTTGTGCAGGACTCCTTATTTTTTAGTATTTCATCACTACTGGAACTTTTCCAGTTTGAGACAAGGGCTAAACATATAAGAATACAGTCATCTACATTCTTATACAATAGGCACATCTGACTAATTTTAATATGCAGGATATGCCATGCATCCATTTTCACAGTCACATCATTTTATTCTGGACTAAACTCAAGTTACAGTCAGGTAAGGCCCTAAAAAGTCCTGCAATCACCAGTGAACTAGTATTTTTTTCCTACTGAAATTACCAGGAAGTGAGGGAAGCTATTAATCAACCTGATCAATTCCTCATTAAGTCATTCAGGTACAGAAGCCCTCAACTGATCTGAAAGGTCGGGAAGAGTGAGAAAAACAGTTTAGAAGATCATTCTCTTTTGTCATTAGCTACACAGGCATTCACAAATAGCAAGGCACTCGCTGGGCACTATTGGAGAGTTTCACTCCACAGTTCTGCATTAGAAACAGATTGATTATTGCCAATATCCCTACCCTCTTAAATGAATTAAAATCACAAGAAACAATTTTTAACCTAGCTATGTCACTCCCATACATGCAAAAATTCACTTGTTTTCTAGCCTTGCCCCTTCTCACCCCAACTCCAGCACCCCCAAGCATGGTGTAGAAAGCAAGTATCCCAGGTAACATCCTGACCCTCAGAATCGCTTCTGAGCTCAGTCACTCTCTCCCTGAAACCATCTGCTTCTTCAAGCAAGGGCTGCCCAAGCGAAAGGTGGGACCTCCCTTGTCCTGCCACACACAGGCCAGCTGGGGAGGCTGAGCTGCTTCTGCCTTCAGTGGAGACTGATGCCATTATAATATATGTTTTCAACTGATGATGCCATGACAACATATGTTTTTCACATCCACCTCTTCATCAAGTGCTATCCGTATCACTTCCACACTGTCAGAAGGGAATGAAGGTCTATGCTTCATTTCCAGAATATAGAGAAAATATCAGAACTTCTCAAAGGCCTAAAATATTTCACAAGTGTGACACGGTGATTTTTTTTCCGTTCGCTTTTGCAAAGAGATCAGTAAACAGAAGTAAGAGGTTTCTCCTATTGGTAACAAGCATTCACAACCTGGTAACGCTTCTGGTTCTTCAAGAAGCTAGTACACATGCACTCAAAAGCCTTCTACTATTGCATTTCAGCATAATCAAATTAAACAGGACTGCTTAAAAACTGAAGTCCTTCCAGGAAACATCACTTCATCAGTATTTCTCTAGGAAACACCTCTAAGAGTTCTGTTAAAGCAAGTAAAAAAGTATATTAGCAGCATCGACTTTTGTAAAATCAATATAATTCTCTCACATGCTTTTATGCTGATTTTTTAAAAAAAAACTAAAGGAATTTCATTTGTTGGAAGTCTCCTTTGCTGACACTTTGGGAGATACTTCAAACACGCAACATTTTATTTTAAGTCTACAAAAATTTTCCAACTAAGTAGCATGCACAATTAAATCAATTTTAACCAACATTGAGGCCAATTATCAAGGTTCATTTTCAACACTGAACGCACCATTTAAAATAAAGCCAGATTCTTCATGACTTGAATATAGGTTTTTACTATCATGTTTAGCCTAACATTTCACAAGCCTAAAGTTTTGTTCGCGTAACAATTTCTGTTAGAAAACAAATCCTTCTCAGGGCTTTTGTAGCAGCTACCTCTACAAGTACCTTCTGGCTGAACAACAACATGGAAACTCATTTTAAATCTGGCAGTATGCCAGCTTTTGTTAATCAGAGCAACATTGAGGTATCAGGACCGACGGTAACAGGTTGTACATAAGGACTGGGTGCCCCACGTGCCTGGATGTGTGGGACCTGGGAGCCGATACTGGGGCTGCAACGGGTGGCCACAGGCAGGGTGCTGGGGCACGTTGGACCGTTTCACCCAAAGGTCAGCAACACACACTGGAGGCACTTTGACAAGTCTCCAGTTGAACTTTCAGCCTGCTAAATCCAATTGAAATGATTCTGATACTACTATTCAATTAGTTTCATTACTCCTCCTGCTCCATGAGCGCAACAGTACTCCCATAGCACATATAATCAGTGTTTACTATTGCTTCAGTAACACAGCACTCTCAGCAGAGGGGCCCTTTCTCTTCCTTGCCGTAGCTATAATTTCAAGGAGTTACATGTTTCACAGTACAGTTCTGCGCACAACACTACTATTTTACAAAAAGAGTCTATTTTCCATTTTTTCTCAAAAATGCAGTTCTTTCCAGCTGTGTTCGTCAGTAACTTACAAAGACTCCCCTCTTGAACTTCAGAGCCTAATTCATTAGCTCTTTATCACTGTGTTTAGAACCACAAAATACAGCAGATCACAGCAACTTTCTCACGAATACTTTCATAATATACAACATTAGCGTGGCAAAATTCCCACATAGCATAAACTAACCTTGAGGAAGAAGTCTAAAAATAAAAACAAACTAAAAGCAAGCTATTTAAGCTTATTTTCTTCATCAAGTTAACTCCTTTAAATGGAAGTGATTTTTAACCATTCGCTCTCTCTGAAGCTAATAGTTGTTTCCTGTTGCCTGTTAAGGCAATTTAAAGTCAACAGTGGAAATACTGTGAGACTGTTGCCTCCTCACACACTTGTTTTAAAGTCAAATCGCTGAACTAAACAATCTTAAGTAAATCTAATCTAAGTAAATCCTAAGTAAATCCTGCAACCTGAGCTCAGTGAAGTGCTACCCCCTACCAACATCACTACTTTTGAACGCTACTCCTCTTCAGATTCAAAAAACACGCTTGGGCTCATTCTGCTACTCCAACACAATGACCAGTTCTTTCAGACTGAAAAAAAGTATTGTATGCGGGAGAAATGAGAATTTGGATTTCTTTTCACATGTATAAATTGGTGAGATAGAAGCCTATTTCTGCAAAGGGACTCGTACTCATTTCACAACGTAAGAACACCCAAACCAAACAGATCAGCAGAATCTGAACGTCAAACAATACACTACATGAACAAACGCAGAAATAGTAATATATTCTCCTCATTAGGAAAAATGTGTAACAAATTATGTGTGAGAATCAATTTTCTTTCAGTTACCTTCTCTGAGGTATACATGGAAAACAAAATTAAAATCTGTTGGTTTAAATCAAAAGTTTCTTGCTCACCGATTCTTATCATGTGAGAAGTGGCTGAAAGATCTTAGCTTTTTAGTTTAGTTAAATCATGAATATGTTCAACAATTTCAAAACTAGCCACCTTGATTTACTTCGGGCTACTTAAATCACTGTGGATATGATCACTTGAGAAATTGTTACAGATTTTATCTTAACTATTAGTTATTTAATCACCTACTGTACACCAGCATAACGATGTCCTCGGGCCAAAGTGAGTGTCATCCTTTAAACTTCAGCATACTGAAGTTATCTTTTAGCTGCTGCTTACCTCGGAGTCCATGCAGGACTTCTGCTTTCTGATGCTTTTTTTACCCCTTCAGTTTTCACACCAAAACAAGGACAGCAATAATCAAAAGTCATTTTTAATAGATCTGTGGGTTGCGGGTTTTGGGGATTTTTTTTTGTTTGGTATTCATTCTTATATGATATGGCACATTACAGTGAACAAGCACTCAAAACGGCATATTTATTCTTGAACAAAAACTAAGACTTTTTCAAAAGTGAAAATAACTAGGTATAAACTATTAATAACCACTGTAATATGGTCTGTGCTCATGCTACTCTCCAATTAACCTAGAGATGAATGATGTACTACGTATCTCAAAAGCTCTATGAGTTTAACAACAAGTTCCAGTTTTATCAGCCTAGGACAGCTTGGTCTAAAAAGCAGACCCAATTAAGCTTCCCAAATTCATTCACTGGATCACAGCTCCTAATGACTTTTTCCCCAGTAAAATCCATATTCTGACACAGAATGGCTCGTTTCGTTCAGTTTGGTTTCTTTTCTCTAGTTACAGACAGATTTCTGCTTCCGAAGTATAATATGTTAACAGAGAAATGCCCATTTAACAGCAAGCCAGAAAGAATTGCTGTATACCCTCCTCTATGCACAGCCTTGGACTACATTCAGCATGGATCAGGTTCCCAGGAAATGCATAAAGCACATGCATTAATGGGTTTTAAGCGACTATCAGGAAATGGGATAAGTTGACATACACAAAATTGACTAAGACAATTTCCAATTCTACACAGAAAGCATTTTACGAACAATTTGGAACCCCACGAGTCAATATTTTTAAAATTAAATTAATTTTCAGTGTTACTGGAGAATACAGCCAGAGAAGTTTGTATTCTGAGAAATGCCATGTTGGATCTTTGAGCATCTAGCAGTTTCAGAGCAACTCGAGGCTGCAATCAAAACATCCATTAGAGTGCTCCACATTTCAGAACAAGCAAGCAAGTGGTTGTCAGTGTAGCCAGTAAATCACCTGATCCTATTACAAAATCAATTACTGCAGCACATTTCTATTGCTACACAACCTGATAATGGCAAAATGATATTGGTTTGCTACTGCAAGGTCAAGAAAACTGCTAAGAACATCTGAAATTTGTCTCTTTACCATGTACGTCCAAATTATACAGCATCCTTTTAATGGTATAGTTAAAATTTAAAATATAGTTACCTTCTTTGGCTGATTGAGACACTCAATGGATAGTCTCTGCAACTGCTCTGATGCATGACTGCAAGATAGAAGATTGGAGCAGCAGGTCGAACAGCCCAGCCTCTTCATTAAAGAAGAAATAATGCTGCAGCCACAGCCACACATTGACTTGTTCATCAGACGTGTTTATTTTTAAAAAAATTAGGACCGGTGCTGTCCCATAAACACACAAATTTGTTCAGCTGCCTCATTCTGCAGCTCCCTGGCTGAAATTAAGACTGCTAAACAGAAAGGAGGGGGATAAAAAAAAAAAATAAAAATAGTGCTTCTCAAAGAAACGTCAGTCAGTCTCTTCAGCAAGTAATAACTCGCATTTTTTAAAAAGTGTACGTTTTTCCCTGTACTCCTCTTTGTAAAGTAAGCTGCTTTGAAAAGCCAGACGGCTGTCTAACCGAGGAGTAAATTCAGGGATGGCAATCTCTCCAAAGTGCTCGCTGCCTACTCCTTCTGTGGCTCCTGTCAATTCAGGTCTGTTTTACTCTTCCCAAGCAGAGCAGCCTATCCAGCCTGGGCTCCGGCCAGAGGAGGCTCCGCCAGCAGCCCAGAGCCCCACCCCGCACGCCCCACGCGCTCACCCACAGCATCCTCCACTCGCCCACAGCATCCTCTGTGCCCGCCACAGCCTCCACTCCTCACAGCAGGTTATTGTACATGTCTAGAGCTGCCAACCTTTTGTAACACTTCTGCTTGAAAAGGACCTTCCAATTACACAGGAGAACAAGACCTGTCTGACTGCTACGCTCCGAGACTAACTATTTGCAGTGTCTGGAAGAAAGAGAAGGAAAAAAAAAAAAACCACCACCAAAAAGTCGTCTTGAAAAGTCAGAATGCATGATAAAAATGCTACTGAAGTCTACCAAATTCTGAACTACAAATGGCTGCTACAAAGCTGTGTGAGTAAGAACAATATTAGGAAAAGCCAACAAAATTTTAAACCCAGGAAGAAACAAGTATGAAATAATTTATAGTAGAATGTCCAAAGGTACCACAACCAACTCTCAAAGCAAGTTAAAGGCAGATCGTATAAGCAGATTCCAAGTCTTCGAGGAGCCCTTTGCTCTGAGAAAAAAACAAAAAAGGCAAAACTAATTCAAATGAACAGTCAGACAAACAGGTCTTCTACCCTTTAAAAAGAAGTATACTCTGCTCAAAATATATTATTGAATACCCCTCTAATTTAACACATGCAGGTAACACAGTGCTGGAAACGTTTGGTCATTTGCAAGAGATACTCATGCAATAACTACATACTTCTTTTTCATTTCCACAGGAAGAAAAAAATAGAAATAATACTGAAAAAAAGCTCATTTTAATTGGTTTAAGATGGTATGCAACACTATTTCTGAAAGTAGAAGGTCTCACATTAACACAACTGCTTAACCTGATTACGGGATAATCTGACTTGAAATAATTGTCACTTACATTTATAGAGCTACCTGCTTGTTCAAAAGCATCCTCTTTAGCAAAAGGTTAAGAAAAATGCAAGTGATGTGAAAGCAGTTGAAATTACTATAGTCGAAAAAAAACTTCTCATTTTCACAGTGCATTGAAAGCTTCATTTCCCTCCTGCTCCCCCCTCCCTTTACACTTTCACTCTTTCCCCCTCCCCTTACTTGGTTTAAAGCTGAACTGAGCCTCTCCCTTCACCTTGCTCTGCCCTTTTGATATTCATGTTTCTATTAAATCAATTTCCAGTGGTATCAATATACAAGGATACACAACAAATTGAACGATTTAAAAAAAAAAAAACCTTCGGTAGATAAAGACTACAGATGCAAACAAGCAAAATAATGCAGTAACCTTTTACTCGCCTGCTGGAGGTACTGTCTGCTGCATAGAATTTTAAATCCTCATCTGCAGATGCAATTGAGCTGGTATTGCCAAGGACTTTGCTCTTCCTGTGCTGATTCTACACAGCTATTCATCGAAAGAGCACGTTATATAGAAAATTTAAAGTAATATCAGGTGAAATTACTTAAATGGCTTGAAAGGAACAACTTCCAAAAAAAGCAGCTATAGCTCTGACCAGCCACATTCCAGAGATATGTCAGACACATTAGTGAAGAAAGTCTTCTTGCTGATGCATGCTTGCCAGCAGTGTGCAGGATGTGGAAGCAGAGAGATCTAATGAAAAAAATCTTAATACACAGATTTAAAGTGCAAGGATCATGCTCTAATGCTCAACATTTCACATGTCCTGCATACCACAAAAATCTCTTTTCACAAGCATCTATTGTTTATAAAGCTAAGAAAACATTGTTAAAAGCAACCCCCACATCTCCCTGCTTCAAATCCTGGTCTCTCAGCACACTGCAGATCAGTTCTAATACAAATTCTGTACCTGTATTCCTGATAAATAGAAACGCTAGTTCTTTCCTTTGGCAACACATGGTTAAGGATTATACAGATAGATTTCTTAACGAGAAACAGACTACAGGGAAGCATCAGTATTTGGTATAATGGTTTCCAGTCTATTAGGGTTATGAAGTACAAGGAGACTTCACTAGAATTTCTGTTATTCTTGGTAGAAATGAAGCACCAGCAGTGAAGCCTGCTATTCATTATTTATGAATTTTTCCCCTCCTCATGTGAGTTTCCTTAATGTACTATTGATCCCAGGGCAGATGCAGTTGGAGCCAGTGATTGACAGCTACAGTTTCCTAGAAAAGTATCTGTAACATAAATTAATATTTTTAAGAATATCGAAGTCATAGCACTGCAGGCTTTTTTTAATTTTTGCCTATCTGTGGACAGCAGAATAGAAGTCCTGCTCAGAGTGAAATAGTTAATAGGGATGAACAAACTTTTCTCCCCTCCATGGAAAACCTCCTATAGTGTCATTTAAGATATGAAGACAGACTTGCTTAAATTTTATATTTGTGTTACTATTTTTTCTTCTACTTTTCTAGTGTCTTCTCACAAAACTTTCAATACATCTTTACTCCCTATGATATGTTTCACCTGAAATTAAATTGCTTGCTATGAATCTTTTTACTTCCCTGTTTTCAAAGTATTAAATGCATTATGTTCTCCTTCATAGTATTCATTGACAGGACAGAGTCATAAAGACAACATACTCAAAATTGTGATTACCTTTCAGAATATCAGCTATTTTTATCATTGTATTAGCACTCATGACTTCAACAAACAGTCAAATCCAAACTTTAGAACCATACACAATCCTGCTGTGTTTTTAAGAAACATTTATCAGACTATTAAAGCTTTCTTGCGATATTCTTAATTACAAGCCATAGACTGTTTCTACTGAAAAAAAAAAAAATGCAAAGAAAGATGATTTTTCATGCTAAGTTAAGGCCATACCCTCCTGTATGAAAAATCTCAACGGGAAAACAGCCAGATACACTCTTAAAGATCCTACATGAAATATCACTTGGACATGGAGAATGAAAAGGACTGTAGACTATGAAAAGTTGAAGTACCAATAATAAGAAAAAAAGATGTGCAGACTATATACTTCACTTAATTGTTTGCAAGGATATACAAGGATACAATTTTGAGCTGGGGGAAAGACTTCCTACTACAAGAGACTCTTGCCAGATCAGTGATTAGCACCTGATTAGCAATAAATGATTAGGGCAAAACCACCATGGTATATACCATTCATTGCAAAGCTTAAATGTCTAAACATACAACACATCTGATTGATATACAGCAAGATACTCAAACTGAAAAAAAAACAACAGGCTTGTTGCATATATAGAAAAGCTACAATTCTAAAGGGTTTAGAACAACAGAAGATACTTTACACAACAGATGAACAAGTTTTAAGGCAACTCTCCGAAAGATAGTGAGAAACTCCAGAGACCCCTGGAACTTGCCAAATGGCTTGGTCAGCTCCCCTGTTCTGCCTGCAGCCAGCTCCACCGTCTCAGAAAATAAATCTAACATGCAGAGCTTGTTAGATTTCATTATACTTTTCAACAGCTGGTCAAGAAGAGGTCTGGTTGGTATCCTTCTGAAAATGAATCTATCTCGTCAAAGTTAATGCTCAAACGGTTGCATTAAACAACCCGTCAGCATATACACTTGCCTGTGCAAGGTAGAAATTACTACAAGATAAGAATGTGCAGGTTTTGAAACTAATTTTCAGGTGAAGACAATAGCAATCTGAAAGAAATTCTAAAAATCTCATTAAAATAATAAAAGAACTTGTAGTGCCATAAATTGAACCGAAGCTATGTATTTCTTTATAACCCAAGAAGCTGCTTTATTGGTGTATATATAAAGGACTAAGAGTCCTTTCATATACCAGTACAACAGGTAAATAGGTAAAACAAAGCTTCTAATTGAAGGTTTCCTATTGGTAATAAAACCTTTAAAAAACCCTCCATCGGAAGAAGCAGCAAATTGCTTTAAAAATTACATCATCTGCTGCATTTTCAAGATCCCATCTTAAAGATGTGAAAATAGTCTTGGGATATTTGTGGTTTTGTGTCAAAGATAATAAAACAAACCAGAAAGATTTGAAATTGAAAACAAACCCAAAAAAGTCATCACAACAGAGAAGTACACTGACACCTACAACAGAAAGATTTCAAAGCAGTTAGAGGAAGGATCTAAGAAGGAATGTCCAGTTTCACCCAAGACATTATGCGACAGAAGTGGTGGTTTTCAGCTTTATCAGCTTTTCTCAAGGTCCCTTCCTTCTATTCTATTTGAGATGAAGAGAGTTGAATAGGTAATCAAGTTCAGGCTCATTCTTACCCCTCTCAAATAAGAGGAATTTAACGAACAAAAAAAAAAAATTAAAAAAAAAATGTTGAAAATGTGGGAGACAACTCTTCTGCTTCCAGAATTGTGTAATTTGTACAAGCACGTGCAGGACAAACACTGGCTGCACATCCTAAGACTCCCCCTCTCATACCTGACCTCCTTTGTTGATGAAAAGTTTTCTCATTTGGAAAACAACACACACGAAAAGCACCTCTCTCCAAAACCCAAATGGTGATATTCTTCCCCGCTTCACCCATAGAGGTAAAAGGAAAAAACATAGTCCTAGTATTTGCAGTGCCAGGATCTGTTTTCTTGAACTCTTCCAGACAACAGTGGACTTGCCATCCTTCCCCTGTTCAGTAGAGGCATGTGACCTTAATCCTGGCTTCCAAGAGCCCCAAAGCACTGTAACTCCAGGAGGTCTGAGGTCTCCATTTCACTGGTCTGCTCTGTGGTAAGAGTCCACACCACTGCCTAATTTCTTAACACTATTCACTGTGGGAAATACAGTGACATATCCAACTAATTAAACTGACAAACACCTCAGATTAGATACGTGATCATCATGAGCCATCCAAATTAGAGGCTCCCGTTGTCCAAAAGTACATACACACTGCCTTCTCATTAACTTCACACTGTGTTCATATTTTCAGCATTTGTAGCACACTGCCCATCTACCTGTACTCTCTGTAGGAGAGGAAAAAAAGGTGATGGGATAACAACTTGTTCTCTGTAATTCTGTAAGAACCACTCCATCACTTACCAGACTTAGGATATGTTTATTCGTTAAACTTGAGAGACCAACATACTGACTGCATTTCTTTGTCTCGACTTTGCTACAATACACCTCCCAGCTGAAACATAATTTGGTATTTATTACAAGTTGATGCATCAAGAAAGTAAAAGTTGTTCCTGTATATGAGTAAAGTGTTCTCAACATTTATTCCAACATGACCATACATAGCCGGAAAACAAACCAACAAACAAAACAAAGTTAAAAGGGTGGGAAAATAACATATCTTTTAGAGTCAGGGAATTTTGCACTCTAAACTTTAATTGCTCCAATCCACAAGAGTTGCATACTATGGAAAATTGTAATAAAACTTTTTAGAATCTCCTGAATCTGCTCTTACCTAAGGACCATATATAGACTGGTCTCTCCCTACTCTCCTGGCCATGCAACACCCACACAAAGTCTTTCTTGATTTATATGTTCACTTTATTGAAGGCAAGCAAGAAAAGAAGTCAGGGGAGAGGAGCGGTGGAATAGTGAGGAAAAAAAAAAAAAAAAAGGAGAAATCGCTGACATTTCTTTTTCTTTGCCTGAGGCTGACTGAGTCCTCCAGCCACAGGTCTTGCCTCCCTAGCTAACTTCCCTATAATTCACTTCCCAGAGGAATCATATTTACCTCTTCATCTGGCCTGACCACCTAAGTAAAAAAATCACACACCTTGAACAATTCTCAGCACCTGCTAAAACAGAAGGAAGTCCTTTCTACCATTTTCCAGCTATATAAGAGAAAAAATGGTTTAGCCCACACAGTGAGTATAGTCTAATGAGGGTAATCACCGTGGGGGTTGTGAAGATGTCTCCTGAGAGAGCAGATGATCATCCAGTGGCAGATTTCTGGATGCCTTTTCTAGCAGGCTTAAGGACAACAGATTTCATAATTTGGCTTGGGAGCTAAAATCACTTAGCTTAAGCAGTGTTGTTGATAGACATGTGGTTCCTGGCATTAGTCTACATTTGAGCCATGAACACAGGCAGCAGCCACTACTCGCACCAAATTACGTCTGGTGTTATTACGGCTAAATACAGGGGCAACTGCCCAGAAGTTTTTCCTGTCCTCCATTCAGTCCTCGCAAATGCATGCATACCGTTACTGAGTAGTCTCTACTTCATGTTCTCTTCTCAGATTTTCCCTTAAAACCACCTGTACAAGACTATTTTCTACACAGTACAGGAAAATAGCTGAAGATTATACATCAGCTGAATACAAGAAGTCAGTTATCCTTCAAGTAAAGAATAAATTCACACTACTGTGAATTACACTGAATTCACCTACTCATTTTCAGTATGCTAAATAGCACCTCGTAAGTTTTCAAAGTTGTTAAAAGATATCCACATGTGCCCGGCTTTAACAGCTGCTGACTTCATCCTTTAGAGTTCTGGGAAGCAGCTTGGGATAAGCACTTAGCTGACTGCCAAGTTACAGGCCAATATTGAAAGAGTTAATATTTTCCTCAGAGGTAACCCTCAGTGCAAGCACTGATGTTTCTCGCAGAGCTCTTGTTTCATGCTATCTGCTGATTTAGGAAGGAAACACTATCAATTTATGCTTGGTGTTTCTTTTTAAAGGTGACTTAACCATGAGTGCTACCCCTTTTCAAACAAAGGCAATGAAAAAAAAAATCCCGAAGTAGTGTAAAAGAAAACTGATGTCTTATGGAAAGAGGGATGCTGCTGTTATGCCTTAGCCCGTAATAAATATCCCAGAGGTAGCAAGTGGCTCACCATTTGACTGCAAATTTCCCAGCCGCCCATTTCCATTACTACTGATGGAGATAAGGATGAGGACAACCCACTTCGCAGAATACTGCCAGGAGGGTAATTTTTTCACAAGAAGCACAGGATAATGACCAGGCAATTCCTGCTACGCCCTTGGAACAGAAAGCCACTGATCTGGAGAGGCTGAAACACAAGTCTTAAATGGTGGGTTTCAACTCCTTTACGTAGGATTGCCACAATAACTCAGCCCACACTTCACCTCTAACCCCTAGTCCCCCTGTGTCCCTGAGGCAAATGGGGAAAGATAAGAAGCAATCGGAACATAATCTTATATTTGTGTCATGAAAGCCTGATGTTTGCAAAAAGTGTCAGGCCTGCTGTATATGGGCAGACTGGCTCCACGGACTACTCACAGGTGGGTCCTGCCAAGTGAGAAGAAAAGACCAAGCTCCCTTCCATGCTACTGGAAGAAGCATCACAACAGCCAGCAAGTGTGTTTCAGGGAAGAACAGGTAAAATTGGAGAAAGGCTCTCTGGCAAAACAGCCAACCCTTAGATACAGAAATCATCACGTCCCCATGTCAACCCACACCATAAAGCAAGACCTGTAATTCTTTTTGTTCACTGTAATTTCAAGTAATATTTAGAATTACTAAATTCTTTTTAAAATGTAAAACTTACTCTCATCAATAATCTAGGTCTTCATAGAGCTGCAGAAAGAAGTCAGCTTTATGAAATTCAGTTTTTCAGCAGGATTTTTTTTTAAAATGCCAAAACAAAAACACACACACAAAAAAAAAGAAGAGAGAGATTTATCCATATCTGAGTATAGAGGAAAATAGACCTTCACTTTCCGATTAACCACTAGGAGTATTTCAAATAAGAAACTTTTCAAGCCAGTTTCTAAGTTCAAGATAGAAGGACAAGAGCCTTACAAAAATCAGTGTTCCCACTATATTTCATGTTAAATCAAGAACCACAACAACAATGAAGCTATTCTAATCTTCTGTGCTCTTCAAGCTACAGGAAACAACTAGACTGGTCTTTATTATGTTTAAGACATAGAAAACTCAAAAATGACTAGCTACTTCAAATAAAAGCTTACAACACTAACATAACCATTATCACATAACAGACATCTTTTGACCCATTTCTTCACTCAAGTCTCACCTTCCACCCACAGGCTCACAGTAAGCAAAATATTTACCATAAATATTACCTCCTACAACACTGTCTGAAGTCCTTATCCACTGCCAAATGTGTTTTCATTACCCCTTTGGAAGTCACGGTCCAGATCTTTCCACGTAGCCTTACCCACAGCTACAGTTAATACAATCTATACGAGTGAGTCATGTGGAAAAATGCTAGCTTAACTCCAGAAGGTTATTAAAGTTTAAAAAGCTATTTTTAATTTAAATAGAAATTCATCACAACACACAATTATGTTCTATGCCCCTGTTAACTTTCTGGTGAAAAGCTGAGGCTTCTTAATAGAAAAAGATGGCTACATTTAACAGCAGAGAACATTAACAGATGTTGATGTAACAGGATGAAAAAGAGCACCTTGTCTGTTCACATTTTTTCATATGAGATCATCAATATGGTAATCCTAGAAGGGAAACTGTGTCCTCCAGTTAAAAGAAAGCTAACAGTCAGAGAAAGTGAGCACTTGGCAAACTGTACTTCCTAAAGGATACTTCACAATTCCTTAACAAAGACTAAGTGAACTTCATCTCTAAAAACAAAACAGGTAAAAATACAAAGTCTAATAGTAACTCAAGGTAAAGAGAAATTACATTCTTTTAACAACCCCCTTTTTAACAACCTCCTCCTAATAAAAAAAAAAAGTGGAAAAAAAATATCCCCATACATATAGACGCAGTGCAAAATTCACAGAAATACATAGTATGTCAGTTCTTGAACAGGGTTGAGTAGTAAGGAACAACCTACAAGGACATTCCATACTTATGACTGCTATATACTGAATTTATTAATACATCTTATAATGTTTTTAACCATTCAAAAATCAGAGACTGATACAAAAAGGACTGAAGAAAAAGTCAAATATATTTGTATTTATCAATTAGTTCTACAGGACAGAAAAGAAGAGACAATAAGCTTCTATCCTACCTCTTTACACCATGTCATCTATTTTCCACACAGAAAAATCAAACTATTATCACGTATGAGCTTAAGCAAGACAATGCAAGTAACACCAGCAGTACTAATGCTTCAGTACAAGCTTTAAGTGTGTGTCAGAATGCAAAACTGAAGCACTCCCCATCTTTAAAGACACTAAACACACATTAGCACATGTGTATTAATTTCCACTACAGTCACATCTTGAATTTTGCTGAGCTGGTGTAACCCAGTGTCAGTGCTCACCACGGGGAAGTTCACCTGAGGCTGCTGCAGCCTGACAAGCCCTAACAGCAGAACCACTTACACTAGCTTCAAAAATGTACTTCACCCCCGTCTCAGGTGTTTCTATCCCCATGACATCCCCAGCCTTGAGCTGGCACAAGAATATGTGCAGACGGCACAGACATTTTGGATGTTCTCTAGATAATTAGTTTTGACCTGTTTAGTTCTGAAATCTAGTTCACTGCACGAATGCTCCAAAACTTCCAGAAGTCAGGAGTCAGAAGGTGATCAAAATTTATTTCAGCAGCGCTGTCTACTTTACTCAAAAACGATAAGCTTACTCTAGTTTCAATCTTGGCAGCAGTGTTGTTTATGCCAGGTTATGCAGCCTTTGATCCCTCGTTTCACACCTCTCTCCCACCCATACAGAGGGGAAGACAGAGGTACAGTTGTACATTTAGTTGGATGGAGAAGTATAGGAAAATCGATTTGGATGAAAAATAACCTAGGAAAAAAGAAGGCCATACTTCGTAGGATGCCCAGTCTGGATCACTGTGCTACGCTACACATGACTTCATCAACAAAACACAGAGGTGGACATTGAGGTGGTAGAAGGAGAACAGGGGATATGAAGGGGTCCCTGGGATGCTGGGGATACTGCTATTTGAACCAGCAGGGTTATCGCAGGAATGCAAGCACAACCAAATCCATGGATGTTATACACCATACCGATGAAAACATTTGTTGCTCCATTCCTCACTTCCTTGTCTATAAATGGGACTAATGCTTAACTATGCTTAGGGCATTCTGGTAAGGTAAAGAAGGTAAAGACCGAATTAGTTACTTACTGTTTTAATAATGAGGGGATAAAAAAAAAGGGAGGGATACAATTTTTCTTGAAAACAGAAAAAGAAAAAACAGCTAACAGGAGAAATTAAGTAGCTTGCTTTCCTTTTCCTGTAACCAAAGCATAGAAGAAATAAAACATCAAGTGATTTGACATGATGGAGCCAGCTTGCCAATGGGAAAAAAGAACTCAAAACTGAGAGCAGAGTCACAGCAATAAAGGTTCTGAACCCTGCACAGAGGAAGCTCGAGTTGGATATGCTCTATAACGTGCTGCTCAAAGCACTCCATCCCTTTAATTGTCCACAGTTCCCTTCACATTTGAGCAGCAAGCGGACCCATGGCATTACAGGAGAACTGACTTTGCACTCCAGCTATACAGGATAATCACCCTTCAATGTAACATCCTAAACAAACTTTCATTACAAATTACCAAAACAAGATTTTCCTCCTAAATGACAACTAGTTCTTGTGTTTCAAAGCTCATTATTTTCTTGATTGTTAACAAGCTTCAACTGATATTAAGATGGAAAAGACCAATTAAATAGCGAGGTCACAGTGGAGTCACCTATGCACATACGGGAAGGCAAGTTTTACATACATGCATGTTTCCGCAACCACTTAGCAGTAAGCAGCTACTGCAGATGAAGTAAGCCAGGCTGAGTCATGTAAGGTTTAATAAGTTAAAATGATTAACTGAAAGTAGAAATGTGTATACAAGGATCTTGCAAAGTTCAAATCTGATTACATGTCTTTTAGTAGTTTTTATGCTTATAATTAAGAGCAAGTATGTAATTCCTCTACAGTTCTGAACATCCTTGGTCCCAGAATACCCAGTTCACAAGTTATCTTTAGAATATGTAAGACTTACTGGTTTTCAAACTTCAGGAAGTACTTTCTCCCTAAAGCAACATCAAGATGAACTGATTAGCGTACAAGTATACGCAAGAATCCTAAATGACAACCACTTCACATTCTAAGTTGGTGAGCAGAAAAACTAGTAAAAGATACCTAAACAACTGAGATCCTAAAGAACAAACAGTTCAGCATTCCTGCTAGGATCATGACATTCTTTGCTGCAGAGTTCAGATCTCAGTTTGAACAGATTTCAGAAAAACATTTGCATTGACCAATGACTTACAGACAAGTTAATATTCTCTGCAAATCCTTGAAAATCATACTGGAGCTAATCAACAGGACCCCTGCAAGCACAACTTAAAAAACTCAGAAGACAGAAAACAATACTATGACATTACTATTTTCATATATAGAGTAATAAAAGTGGACCTTTAACCAACATAATTCTAAGGTGTTTACCTGCAACACAGACTGTTTTTCTTGAAGATTCTTCACCTAATGAGATTTTTATAATATCTCATGACCAAGATATGGGTGATGCAATATACTTGGTATGATGCATCCCAAGTGAGCCATTCCCAGCTTAGTCTCTCCTAAGGGTCATAGTGAAGAATGTAAAACCTACAGAATAGCATATGACCTTGTTAGACCAGCTGTTTTCTTTTGTTGTTTGGTTTAATTTTTCATTGTCTGGGAGTTGGTGGGGGGTTTCCCCCCCCCCTTTTAGTAGAGAGTGGGTGAGAGGGAGACAATGACACCAAGACCTTTCAGAACAAAAAAGGTCTGTTGTCGTTCATTTTGTGTTGTCACCATTCAAAACCAAACCTCATTGTGTGTCATTTGTTGTAGCACTCTAAATAGAGTGCTTAAGGACACAGTCAAGGTGAAGTCTTGGTTTGCGCATGCTTTTTTTGGTCTGCCTTAACACAACTAAATCAACTGCAATTAAATTAAATGTTGTAATTAATCAGTGTAACTAATTTATCATTTGCCATTTACACCTAAGAATTCACACACTAGAAAATTCCACTCCCTCCTTTTTCATTAGCTGCTATAATAATGGATATTACCCTTCTTCCCTCTCCTGCCTCTTACCGCATAACAAGCCCGGTCTTACTCTAGTTCTTCTGCCTCATCGCGGTTGCAATGTTGTTATGATTTCCTGTATCTACTCCTCAGGATTCTTAGTATATCCTGTGTCTCTCAGACTCCGTGACACAAATATTTGAAGTAGCTCTCAGGCACTAAGCTTTCAAACTGGCATAAAAAAAAACATACACAATCTGGGCACAAATACCAAATTTCTCAGTGACTAAGACTTAAATGAACAAGACACAAGGAAGAGCCCTCCCATATCGTTTCTTGTAAGTTTAACCGATGTGCCTTCGAGCTTTTTAATTGATATATCTTCAGTGCTTCAGTTTTACATACACATTATACTTCTAGATTTCACCAGATAGGAATGACTTTATTAAAACATAGAATGGCAAATAAATACTGTTTGTATGTTATATTTACCCAGTGACCTTTCCCATGAAGGGGTGCCACTGTCCCTCCCAGTATTATATTCCAACATTTGGACACATCGCCTGCGTCCATGGCTCTGGTTCACTGCAATCCAGTTCCAGACTCTTAACAACCTGAGTATTCCTGCTTTCAACGTCCAGCTCATCTTATATCATAATGCTCTTCAGAGCTGCCATACAGCTTGCAACTCCTCAATGCACCACAGACCTTTCAGAGCAGATATCTTCAATCATTTTACACACTCATCTCAGAACAGCCTCTGAGTATTAGTCCCCTTAACTAAACAGCAGTATCTTTGGAGAATGTCAGATAAGTTTAAGTTCTCTGGGAATTTTTCATGTCATCTTCAGGATCTCAAAATCATATTTTCTTAGTTCTCTGCAAATAATTGCTATTCCTATTGATTTATTTTTCCTACTTAGTATTTTAATGCAGTGTATGCAATGTAAATAAGTCCTCATGAAACCCATCCAACCAGTCACATATTGAACCCATTTACCAAAATACTCCCTCAGTGAGGAGCAGAAAACATTGTATAATCACCTGTAGGTACAAACAATGCCTGTAACCCTATTCCAAACCTTCCCCATCAGAGTTTTCAATTGCAAGATTTTATTTTTATTCTAGCATTTCATACAAGTTTGAAAGTTCACCTAAACTTCAAGAAGCATTTCCCCTTTTTTTTTTTTCCAAAAGAATAATTTTCTACTAAAGTTTATATTCAGCTAAGTATTCCATCATCTTCCAGTAGCTGGCAAATCAGCATATACTTCAAAATTTCAGTTAAAAAGACAACTGCAAGTATGTTATCAAATATTCATACATATTGTGCAACTGAAACTGAACTATAAAAGCAGCTTTCTGACCCAATCTAAATTGGTGCTTGTGTACCTTGAAAATGTCCAACTGTAAATTGCAGCAGTCGAAGAACAGCTTCATAAGCAGCTCAGTCCACAACGCAGAGAGTGATGTTCTATAATATCATTAGCTGCCTCAATTAAGACCAACTCAGCAGGCAGTTTCAGGACGAGCTTAATCCATGAACTATCCCGCAAAAGGTCATCTTGTGCCATCCCTGCAAGCAGACGGCAGTGGCCACCATCAAAACAGCTAGGTTGTTTTGTGTCAGGGCAATCAATGATGGCCGCTCTTCAGCTTTATCTCACTGGAGAAAAGCCATCCTCCAGAAGGCCACTCAAGGAAAGACTACAAAGAGCAGTAATCTCTTCACAGACATTAAAGAATGAAGGGTTGGCTATCATATTAAATCACTAGCTGCAATGTTCTCTTACAAAAAGACACTTTGACAGCTAAAGAGTATTTCACATGATGTTCAGCTCTGGAACAAAGTGGAGTAATACGCATGAAGAGCCCCCCTGGGAATGCACTTGTGGTTTCCCAAAGAAAAAAAGGGGGAAAAAAGTATATGAAGTTACTAATTTGTATTGTTTGAAGTGTTAAGTTACAGAACAGAATTCTAAATTGAAATTACAATTGGAATCTAACTAATTCATTAGAAAAAAAGCACAGACCTTTCTGTGGATAACAGTCTAGTGAAAATACAGTTTCATTTAACTATGCAAAATGCATCTAGCTCAAGATTTAAGCAACAGGAAACATTACACAAAAAGATAAAAAAGATAAAAATGGAGTTCGGGAGGGAACAATCACAATTCTGATTAATCAAGAGTTACTACAACTACTTAAAGCAATGGTCAACAAAAGCAATTATTCTTTTGAATGACTGTCCCGGGAGATTCTATTTCAAAAAAAACCCCAAACATTGCTTCTGTTTCATCAAGGGGGATAAGGGGGAGCTGGGAAGACTGTTAAATTCTTAAAAGAAAGCTACCTTTCAAGTTAAACCAGAGACAAATGGCAACTTGCTGGGCAGCTTCACTTTTGCACCTTTTTATTAAACACGTCAAATCATCAAAAATGGATTTTAATGAAATATCTTTCGGAAATAATTAGTGCTTTATTTTAAGCTACTTGTATTTTACTGCAAAGTATTATTGCTGACAAAGTTTACAATGCACACAATTCACATACCAAATAACACAAGCACTCAAAAGGTTTAAACAAGGATCAGACTTGATGGGCAGATGAAAGCATAGAGGCTGCAAGAAGGGGATGGTACTCCTAAAGTGATGGTATTCCCTTGGCCAAACTCACCAAGAGCAGCTCCCTTTAAAAAGCTCATTCATTAACTACCAAGGGCTAATGATTTAGATGTCTTCCATCAAGGCAGGTTAGAGTTTTCCAAGCCTAGTAACTGCTGGCTGGCAGTTGAAGAAAAGGATGGGAGGTGTCTGTGCTCCCTTTCACAAATAAAGTCTCCTGGTGGGACCAAAATTCAAAGGTTTTGGAGTTCAGCCTGCTTTATATTGGGTTGCACACACCAAGCAAGAAGCTTGCAGGGATTCTAAAGTTATGAAATAGTAGTTTTAACAGCAGACAAAACATGAACAAAGAATATTTCACTATAATTTTATCCTAGCCTTGGCTTCACTGAAGACAAACTTCTCACCATATACCAAAAAACCCAAATAAGGTTACCTTTGAAAGCTACAACTCCTGTGAAGACAAACATCTTCCTACACTAATTCATATCAGACAGAGCAGCTTATACCATAGCGGTGCTCAAATTTATATGCTCACTACAGAAGGTCCAATGTATTAATTTTCATGTCTTAAAAGGAATAGGCTAGAAGTATTTTCAGGTAATTTCTTATGTTATGGGGCTTTTACTGTCACAGAAAAATAAGAGACTTTAACTCCGCAAAACCGACAATCTACCCTGCAGAGAATCACTCCGGCAGACTCTTCTTGGAGGCACACAGTGATGGGACGAAGGCTGGAGATACAAGTTGCAACAGCAGAAATTCCGATTACATGTTCTGAAAAACAGTTTCACATCACAGGCAGTCAAATACTGAAGCAGGCTGTCTAGAGAAACTGTGGAATATCTATCTTTGGAGGTATTAAAAACTTATCTTGAAGAGCAACCCTGAGCAACTTCATGTAAGCTGGTCCCGTTCTGAATGGGGGTCCCTCCTAATCTAAATCGTCCTTACGAAACTGAAAGAAGGGGGGGGCAAAGTCAACTCTACCACACTGTAAAACAATACATTAACACACATACATAGATGTATACAGACTGATGTTTGATTTTTGCCTTTAAAAATGAGGAAAGGGTTGTAGAAATTGTTTTTAAACCTTTTTTTTTTTTAAGATAACCTACCTGCCTCCCTAGTGTTTTGTTCCATCTCCCTATAATCAAAATTGACACTTTTTTCCCCCAATGTCAATAGTCAATAAATAACATCTAATTAGTAAAAATTTCAAACTCTAATTTCTTTCAAAAAATCTTATCATTTGCTTTACAACAGAAGACTGATCAATCCTTTTAAAATCTTATCAAATGGGCTGTACTGGTCCCAATATGTTAATGATTTACAGCTGTTAAAATAGGGAGAAGCCATAAAAGAAAAAAAAGTTCTTAAAAAAAGAACAAAAATAAAAGACAGTATGAACAGTATTTGACATAACGTAGGTAAAGGAAGGCAGCCATACAGAGATGAGGCCAGTATGACCTAGCAGTCAAAAGGGAGATTATCAAGGTGTGAAGCACACATCAGTAATGATGTTTAACCCACTTCAAAGCTTTACATCCTCCACAGAGCTTGGTGTATGTACATGCTCAGAGCCAGGAGGCTTCTCCGGCGGCTATGCGCGTGCACTGAGGCACATCCTAGCATCCCACCCAAAGCAGAGACAGGAAAATGCAGGCTATTTCTGATAGATGTGTTTGGCACTCCAGTACGCTGCTAGATGTCAGTAGAAGTTGCATCCTTGAATCTTCACTGCATTAGTCCTCCAGCACTGAAACTTTGGCCCCCACTACTGACTACAGAGACAGACTTTCATTCTGCCCACAAAAAAGAAAAATAAAATATCAGATCAGTTTAGGCTTAAGGGTCCCTGCGTGCCAAAAAATGAGCCGGCGGGGCAGAAGACCAGCCTGGTTGAGTAAGGAGCTTTTTCAAGAACTCGGGGAAAAAAAAAGAGTGTATCATCTTTGGAAAAAGGGCCAGGTGAGCCTGGAAGCATTTAGGGATATTGTAAGGTCATGTAGAAAGAAAATTAGAGATGCCAAAGCTCAGTTAGAACGTAATTTGGCCAATTTGGTTAAAGAGAATAAAAAGTGCTTCTATAAATACATTAATAACAAAAGGAAGGCCAAGGAGAATCTCCATTCCTTATTGGATGAAGGGGGGAACATAGTAACAGAAGACAAGGAAAAGGCTGAGATACTTAACACCTTCTTCACCTCAGTCTTTGACAAAAGGATTGACTATCCTCAGGGCAACTGGTCTCCTGAATTGGTAGACAGGGATGGGGAGCAGAATATCCCTCCTGTAATCTAGGAGGAAGTAGTTAGTGACCTGCTGTGCCACTTAGAT
>VWZK01012971.1:68734-97158 GCA_013396935.1 Baryphthengus martii | reverse complement strand
TGGTGAAGGGATTGGAGGGAAGGTCTTATGAGGAGAGGCTGAGGGAGCTGGGGTTGTTTAGCCTGGAGAAGAGGAGACTCAGGGGGGACCTTATCACTCTCTACAACTACCTGAAAGGAAGTTGTAGTCAGGTGGGGGTCGGGCTCTTCTCCCAGGCAACTAGTGACAGAATGAGAGGGCATGGCCTGAGGCTGCGCCAGGGGAGGTTTAGGTTGGATATTAGGAAGCACTTCTCACAGAAAGGGTGATCAGGTGCTGGAATGGACTGCCCAGGGAGGTGGTGGAGTCACCATCCCCGGAGGTGTTTAAGGAAAGACTGGATGTGGCACTTAGTGACACGGTCTAGCTAGGTGTTGTGGTGTTGGGTCATAGGCTGGACTTGATGATCTCAGAGATCTATTCCAGCCTCACCAATTCTGTGATTCTGTGATCTCAGGAGGTCTCTAGCCTAACCTTCTATCCAAATGATGGTTCAATATTGAACACAGACCAAGCTGCTCAAGGTTTTGTCCAGTGAGGTCTTGAAAACCTCCAAGGATGCGGTGGAGGGTTTGTGCTATGCACTGCAAGTCTGTCGATGTATACAGACACCTACCCATTATGGATGTATGAGAAAAGCAATACTGTAAGAAGAACTGAAATGGAATTCAATAAATTCAACTGCCTGTGCAATTAGAAATGCAAGCGAAAGTCTAACGAGTAAGTGATTTTCAAAAATCCTGTCCAATTTTTAATACCAAGTGTTATATAGTCACATTGTGTGTGACTACACACACACACACAGGCTTTATATACACACACACAATACAAAAAACAATTCAAAATTAAATAGATTGGCATAGAGTTAAAACCAGTCAGTGCCAACAGTCATGGCATCTCCTCCACTGCCTCCTGGAAGCATTGCCCAATCACTTTTGAAATGGCTTGGTGTGTAAGAATAAAATTCATCATGCAGCAATAGTTTTCAGTTGATACAGCAAGAGCAAGACTGCATTTGTAAAGGCCTGATAAAAGGATGCTGCAGCAATCAGGATGCCAGATGATGAGAGCTGGGATGAGAGGTTTAACGATGTGGATAGAATATGAATCTCGCAGATTTTCTGCAGGAAGAATCAAGGTGATTGCATGTGCGAAAACCAGCAGCAGCTTCCTCCTTTGTTGAGACGCTGTTTTTCAAACCTGTATTGAGACAACATGAAGTGATGTTGAATGAGGGAGCACACCTATGTTTCTGGCAGTCTTTTGTCCAGCGGGCTGCTACAGATAGTCGGTTCTTTGTCACTAGTCCTACCAATAAGATATGAAATGACCCCTTCCCACCTCTGTAAAAATGCAGTAGGTGTTTCTCAGAATACGGCTTCGTCTGGCACTGCCCTGCCAGCAAACAGAGGGAGACAAAGCCCCACCACCAGGAGGAGCTGGAGCCATACCCGATTTGAAATCCTTGCCCTCCACTCTGGAGGAGACTGCAAACCTGACAAGAGTTACCATTCCTGCACACCAGGCTCTGCCAAGCAGACAGAAGCTGCCTGCTTCCACACTCAAAACAGTGTCTGAACAAGCGTGGATAACTAATTCTGCATAATTAAAACAGAAGTCAGACTTCTGGACTCTGAAACAGTCTGTCGCTCGTGATCTTCACTAGGTCAGGCCAAAGTTTCCTCTGAAGCTATAACACCTGAAGCAAGTGTAGAGAAATGAGTAACAGTACAAAAATGGTACCACCTTCAATGAACCAAAAAGTGTGAAAATCAGTTTCTCCATAACACCACTTCTGACAAAATATGAGGCACTGAAAGTACAAAAAAAAATTTCACAAACTGGACACAAAAAAACTCACCAGTCTTCACAATGTTATCTATGAATAGAGGAAACAACAACGATTAAAAGCATGGAATAGTAACTTACAACAAAAGACTGAAGAAACCAGAGTTCAGTTCCAAGCAGTGCTTCTCCAACTTTTTTGTCACCCAGCCTAGCAGAGCATAGCAAAACTAGAGAGGTTCAGCAAGATTCCTTCCACAGCACATTCCCAGGCCTTGGCCATCCTTCTCTCTGCTGCTGACACCTGACCAGCACTCTTCAAAAGTAAAAAGCACAAGTGTACAGAGGAAAGAAACTAAATAGTATTTAGACTATCTACAGAAAATATAGAGGAAAAAAACCTAAGCTGCAGGAAAAGTGACACCAAGAAGAAGGGGCAAAGCAGTAGGGCAAGTCTATAGATCACAAAGTGGGAGAATAAACTAGCTAGGGAAAACAAGGGCTTTACTTCCCTGAAGACTTAAGAAGAGATCAAAGCATCCGTGACAGACACTGGTCTAGATAGAGTAGGTATTTGTGTTGAGGAAGAAATGTCTTAATGATCTCCAAAAGTCCCTTCTGGCCCTGTTTTTTGATTAATGGGCACATGTGACAAAATAATAGTAGGTTAATACCATTTCTGATGACATTTTTACAGAGGACTGACTGTCACGTCACAAACAGCATTTTGATAAATACATGAGAGGCCTTAGAAGCACAGCTGGTAGTGCTCTCTAGTGGAGATAAAGGAAGAAATGCTTGAGAGTTCAAAGCTGTGGTGGCTTCCTAAAAGAAGAAAATAAACTAATTTTCCTGTATTTCAAAGATCTAATTTAAACAATCAAAACACACTGTAAACATCAATATTGCTATACAAAGCTGAAAAGGCAAAAGTAGAGCGAACACCTTCAGAATATAGGTTTTCCAAATATCTACAAAAGATAAAGGTGGTTTGTTTTTTAACTTCATCAGCCCAGTACCTTGCTTCTAGCAACTTACTTCACTATGGACATATGATAGAACAAGGAAGAGGCTGGAGAGCATCATTATCCAATATTTAAAGTGTGCTTTACTACCAATATCCAAAAGCAATAGATAAAACAGATAACTAGGGCAAAGCTTTAAGGTAGGTGGATGACAGACTAGAACGCGGATGAAATGGAGCCCCTCTTGCTTACTCCTCCATTACCAATACCACAGTTGATGTTGCTTCAGAAATATCACATCATACAAACGCAGCACAAAACTCTAAATAGAGCAACAGTAAGTTGCAACCATAGGCAGAGGTTTTTTATAACAGGCAAAATTTTGTATCAGGAGCCAAAGAAGCTAAAAAACTTGCTAAGAACCCTCTCAAAAATGCATTTTTGAGTGCAACACTTCAGGGACAAAACAAAACCAGTATCCTTATCACACTGCCATGGGCATAAGATCTCAGCTGCATACTTTTGAGATCTCCTCACCACTCAAGCCATACACACTGCAAAATCTTAATGGTATGCCAAAATTATTTTCTCAGTGGTACAGTTATACATCCATGGCAACTAACTGTTTCAGGTTGTCTGGAGATTCAGAGCTAAATCTGAATTACTGGTGTCATCTCTTCCTTTATATTTTGAAGGAAGAAACGAGACTAGTAAACAACTTTAGTGGGTTGACTGAAATTTAGGATCAAACTGGTTGGCAGTTATCAGAGCTGGTAAAGGAAAACAGAATGGTAACATTGAGACGATCTTCTCTGATTTCACATACAGCAGTACAAATTATAAATCTCAATTAGGTCCTCAGTTATATCTGTGTGGCCTAAACTTCCAAATCAAAACTTAAAGGGTATTTTCAACGCGAAGTGAACTTATTCTTTAGTAGAACTAGACCTATATAACCATAAGCAGAACTGAACAAAAGTCTGCAACTGCTGGACGAGGAAGTCATTTCAGCAATTTAGCAGCAACATGAAGAAAACAAACGCATGCCATAGCACGTAAAGCACAGCATACAAAACTACAGTGAGAATAATTTCAAGTCAAGTTTACAAAGGCACCAAAATTTACGCTATCGACACTGTGAAAGATTCAGGTATTTGCACATTTTGATCTCCAACTGTCCAAACAATCATAGAGGTGAGGCACTGCATTAAGCTTGTCCTGTTTGAAAGACAAAAATGATTTAACAGATCTATGAATACCAGTCCATAGAGATGCTGATGTGATTAGGATGACTTTGATGGAAACCTTAAGTAGCAAACCAGCCTAGAGATTAACCTGTGTATTTTCTCAGTTTTCTATAAGAAAGTTTCAACAGCCTCCCTGAGGTCCCTGCTTAATCATTTAACCAAAGGAGAAGGAGGAAGCAATTGTATGCAACCTCACGCAAAGAAATACAGAACATTAATAGGCCATTAACAGAGCATTTAACATTGATCTTTTGGTCCCATCAAGGCCTCATTCTCTGTCTGAAACCACCACCAAAGATATCCTGGCCATAGAGCATTTTTATTTTTACTTTAATTTTCAATAAGCATTGGAATAACCAACTTTTCAGGATGCAGTAGTTCCCCATGAGTAATCCACAATAACCTCAAACGGTTCCAGCCCAGTGAATCAAGCTACTTGCATGACAATTCTGTTCTGCAATTGGAAGAGAGAGAGAGTAAAGAGAAATGGCAAGGCATTTTTCCAGTGATGCTTTCAGAGACCAAGGCTCACTTCTGGTAGAGGTAATAAATGTAATGTAACATTATCTTCTCTCAGACTGAAGAAAAACTACTGCATAGGCAAAAACATTACTGACCTCGTACACTAGTCTTTAAATGGCTTATGTGCCATTAAATTAGGTACTTAGATAAGTTTATTCTCTGTTACTGTTCTACGGCAGTATTGTCCATACCTATTTTCAGAACATGATTTACAAAGAAAAAACCTCACAGAACAACACAGATGCAGATATCTGCAGAAAGGCAGCTGTATTTACAGTAATGGGAATTTGCAGCGTCAAAAGAGACAGGCTGACAATTTTTCTTTTGAAAGAGCTGAAGAGCCTAGCAATCAGTCTCTGATACTAAGGAGGGTTTGCAGTTTTATTTTCTGTTCAGTTAGTTTGCATAAGATTAAAGAACAGTGTGTTCAAAGCAACTCTTAACAGTCCCTGGGGTCTTTCAAATTCTTGGAACAGTCCGTCTAATTTTATCACCAGGTATGAAAAACTAGCAATTCTGTTTACTTACCTGAACCAGCAGAGAGCAAATTTCATTTTCTAGCAAATAGAACACCACTGAGTGGATAAACATCAAGAAATTTCCCAGCATCATCTTGGATAAGAGTCTGTATCAAAGGCATCCAACATTTTTCTATGTTAATGTGGAGCTGTAGCTAACTGTGAGAAACAAGTTATAAGAGACACAAATAGAGAAGTACTTTGGTCTACAGCACCATACCTGTCATTCTACTGTATGCCCAGAATCCAATAGATCCCTTTGAAGCAGCTGTCCATTTGTGTGTATATATATGATTTCTCACATTTATAAGCTCAACTGATTCAGGCCTTCATTATTTTAAGAGTGAATTGCTACAAGGTACTGGATAGGCAGAAATTCTTTATATAACTTTGAAACTTCTTTCAATGAAAACACATCTCAGGTTCTCAGTAACTTGTGTACAGCCACCCAGCTTTCGTACCATACTCTAGTAAATTGAGATATTCAGATTAACAGCGACATCCGTGTCTGCATATAGATTCATATGTGGTATTGTTAAACGATCCTACAAGATCTTTTGGTTCTGGGGCCACCTAAATGTTTTTATATTAGTATTTAAACAGGAAAATAAATATTGCATTCTTTACATGTATCCTCCTATTTTAACTGGATATAATTCAACTTTTCATAATCCATACCAACAATTTCCAGTAGCTTGACATATCATATTATCAGTATAATACTAAATTCCAATCTCACAAAATACCCAAAACAAACAAAAAGGGGGAAAAAAAAAAAAGAAAAAGAGAAAGAAAGTATTACTGTAAGAGTTAGCAAAGCCAGTTAAGTCTAAGCTAAGAAACGACAAAAGACTCTCAAGAAGATACTAAGTACCTTTCAAAATAAGTTTATCAGTAACCCTATCTATTTCTCACGACTGAGACATTTTCAGTTTGGCTATCAACTCCGGTTTGGGCCATGACATAAAATTCTATCCAGCTATTAAGAAAGAATAATGGAAGCATTTATTAGAGAAGGAAGGGCTGTTTGCTTTATACTTCTCACTTGTTTGCTAACAAAACATTCTGTCTGACTTTATAAAATAGCAGCGCTCAGAATGAACAAACAGAAAAGAATTAAAACTTAAATGAGATCCAGTACTTTCTCTCAGTAAACACCACTTCAATAGTGAAGCACAAAAAAGGTGAAAAGGGTAAAAATGAAACTAACTTTAAACTGATCAACCTTGCTAAAAAAATAAAAATAAAAAGATTGCCTTTGCTAAAAGAATTCCACTTTAACAATCTAATCTGAGGACTATTTCCTCCCAAAATCTGGATATTCTTCACACAAATTCCTAAACTGGAAATAAAGGAAAAATCTTTTCTAATGGCATACTGCATGCTAGACGCTCCCACTAGCTGCTGCTTAAATTCACATGACAATATTCAAAGACCTGCAAAACCTACACTTAGAAAAAACAATATATATGCCAGCTGATGAGCACCAGAAGCAGATTCAGGTGCTCCAGACACCAATGTCCACCAAGACGTGGGTTCCCGCAGCGCTGCTTACGTTCAGGACCTGTAATTCTATCCATCCAAGCAGAGAGATCCCATTCCTTCATGCAGTGGTAACAGGAGCATCTGTAACGTACACACTATTTTTAGAAGTAACTAGTCCACTGCCAGCTGCGAGAGGCATGAGGAGCTGCGGCCCAGAACACCAGATCTGCCTGCCAGCTACTGCTCTAGCTGACCTGGAGGATGTGTCCTGCCCCCCACGCCTTTCACTACTACATAGAACACTGACTCAAATTGAGACAAGCTTGCTAGAGCCATTTTTTGCCTCTCCTCACCTTGGTTCAAGATCTCCTGGACACTCAGAGCAGTGTTTCCAGTCCCAGGCAGGCAGCGCTTTGTGGATTACACTCTGACGATGTCTGCAGGCCTCTCTCTGCAACCCACCGGCTGAAGCATTTTGTAGGCAGCTCAAGGCCTTGCATCACATGATGGCAGGTGCCAAACCCAAAATTTAGGCCTATAATTCATATGCTTTCACTTAATGCTGTTCAAAAATGCTTTCCAATTAATTCAACTCGCAGGAAGATACATGTATACAGGAGCATTAAGTGGTTTCCAGGCTTTTGTATCTATCCCTAAGAACATGGTACTATTACTAGGATGTAAACTCTACACCAGAAATCAGAGTGAAGCACTAGCTCATTAAATGACAATTCTAGGATGAGACACTTTCAAGTATTAAAAATCAGCATGTCCTCTTGGCTATTTTGTGAAATTAATTTCAGATGTGAAATAAGCAACGCTTTCAAATGAAGTATGAATAGTCTGTCTTACAGAGAGTGATTTACAAGATCCAGATAGAGCATTTCATAGCTCTTAGAAGTAAACCCATATTCCAAAGAAGAAAGGTAAGGACTAAAATCTTTTCTCAGAAGTCTGAGCATTGTAATAAAGTTTCTTCAGAGTTCTTTACAAACTGCATTAAAAATTACAGGCAAAGTCTTCATGTCAGAAGACGGGGAAAGGAATGAAAATCATTGTACCTGACATTTAGAGGTAAAACCAGAGATCACTTTCCAGAGACTGAGTCACATAATTGTACCTTTCAAACTCGACCAAAACAACTAATGTTATTCAGATATCCTGCAACCAGTTTCTATGAAGCATCAAACTCAAAGAAAAGATACATCAAGGTCTTAGCTTCCTTTAAGGGAAGAGAAAAAAGTGTGCAATTCTAGCAATAAGGTAGCAACATGAAAACTTGTAGCAATGACTGTCAGCATACCCTTGGAGGAATGAGACTGTCATTGAACTTTCAGTAAATATTCATCAGTGTCAATAAATATCGATACATTCCTCCTTTTAATTTTGTCTTTAAAGCTTTAAAAATCCACATGCAGAATCTGCCAATTTCTCCTTCAGCTACACATAAAAGCCAGTCATATGAATTCTTTGCAACAGGGAATGGCTTTAATTCAAACATTTTACTATATGTAAGTTACATAGGAGCTTTAACATGAGGCGCACCTACACAAAGCTTAATTTCGGAAGAGTCTTGAAGTCATGTATTTGTGCATATATGCTACTAGAGATGTGCTACTGCATACCACAGTAGAGTTGTACACTGAACTAACACAGTTCTCAAAGCTGGAGGGTCAGCATTCATTTAATATCATACAAGATTTAATGCTGGCCAATTGTATGGATTTAAGTAGTGATCCAGTTATCTCTGCATTTGTGACAGCTGATATAACAGGAAGAACAACTTGGGGCAGGGGAGTTGATTGTTTGGTTTGTTGGTGTGGTCTTCTTCCTTGAGGAGCAGGAGAAACAATATAATGGCACCTTAAAATTATACTGCGAAACTTTAGTGTGTACACCTTACACAGCGAGTAAACAAAGAGCCATTCAAGAGTTCTTATTTTTAGTATAACTACTGCCCATAGTGCACTATAGAAATGTTCTTTTTCTTCTCTCTGCCTTCAACTCCTCAAATAAATCCCCTTTATTGGATTATGGATTAATGCAGCAACTATAGCAGTAAGCCGTTTCCATGAAAGTGAAAAAACAGAAGATACAGACCATTAAGCAGAGTAACTTTTCATTTAGCATTTGTGGGTCTGTCTTGGATATTGCGAGCGTCACAGGAAAACAATATTTGTTTCATTAAATGTGTTTTGAACAATACCAATAGGACAGAAATTTAGCACCTGCTAAAACAGTTCCACAAACAAGGTAATTAACATAAACCTGTTTTCATTAAAACATCTCACGTCCAGTAAAACTTAGAGCAACACATTTTAAGTCACTGCTCCCATTAAACAATGGTTATATATATAATGTTAAAGACTACATTAACTTAAGACTATTACAGAAGTTAGATTGACATTTGAATGCAAAGTTATGAACTACTGGTGCTCCTTTTCCAGAAAGAAATGAAACTTTATTACTATACTATCATCACAGACTGTGACCCCCTGAAATAAATACTTAGAATACTGTCTACCCAAAGATCTCAAAACATTTTACAGATGTGGCTAAGCACCCTCATTTTATAGAGAATGAGACACAAAAAGTAATATTATGCTTTTAAATAAGGGAGTCTAGGAGAAAGTCCGTGGTAGCAGCTAGGAATAGAAACCCCAGTCCTTCCAACTATCATGCCATTGCTCTGTCTACATCTCCGCCCCAGCATCCCCAAAGGACTGATGAAAGAGGCAGCTACATGAGTTAAAAATAACTTCCGATTAGCGAGGCAGTGATGAAGACCAAAGCCCTATGGAAGGCAAATGAGCCAGTGTCACTCGAGGCAGAACTATACTCTAAACTGGGGAAACTGAACATTGTAAAGCCAGGTTAACATTCTATACAAATTAAGCAAAAGAGAGTTTTCTAAGACAACTATTTTGGTCTGGAGAACAGTGTTGGAAGCACTGACGCTACAACGCAAAAAAATCGCTTCTATTAAGTCTAACTGATATAGCTGGAGTGACCAGGCACAGAAGACCTCCAGATTTCAAAAAGACAGAGAACAACATTCAGAACAACTTCAAGTTCAGAATACGAGCTCTGATTTCATCTGGGCTATGTTAATTAATATGAAGTGGTTGAAAACCTGTGGAATGAAGATTTTTCAAGGATGATAGGAAAAGTTAAAATGCCTTTGTCATTCAAGGAGAGCAAAATTGACTATTGCTATTTACCTGTGATACACCAAAGATCTAAAGGTGTAGGAAAAGTTACGCAATTGCATAAAATCCCTCTCTTGAGGCTATGACAGGCTGCATAATCTCAGACTTCATTAAAGACCAAGATTTGTCTTCTGAAGGCTCCTTTAGGTCCAGCCTGGTTAACTCCAACTACCAGTTCTTCTCGATATCTTGACTGCCTGAAAGAATAGAGTGGTTAGGTCTTTTCTCATTTGTAGATGTGAGTTTATTTGGGTGCTTAGCAGTTGTTTGCTTTCCCTCCCTTTACTCCCGTAAGACCATTTGATGAACTGTATTGAGTACATTACTTTCTGGTGTGTGAATATGTAAGATCCACAGATTCTGTTGATTTTAATGGGAAGGAGAGCAAATATTTACCGTAGGGTGGTGAAGATTCATTAACAAGCTTGGCATTTGTAGCTCTGAGGGGCCTGGTACTATTTGATGCAAACTCATCTACAAAAAGTTTGGCTCTGATCATGAACTTGATGGTAGAGACTTATTAGAAAGCTAGGGAAGATCTTTGTTGTGTCTTCTTCAATACATGCAGTTTATTTGTTACTGAGATGGATGTTTAGGAAGTTGATAAAGATGAAGTGTAAAATGAAAAAGCTAACTGCAGCAAAGCTCTGGGCAGCTAGAATTCTGCAATTTATTTCTTTATCTTTACTTGATATGTCTTTCCAACGAAAAACTGCACCAGAATTACCAGTTTTCTTTGACATGAACAGCTGACATCAGCTACCATCACATACTCAAGTTACAGATGGTGCACAGTCATTATAATATCAACCTCAAAACCAGTTCCCCAACAGCAGGCTGTTAAAACACAAGTTTCCACATAGCTGGATGAAGGGTTAAAAAGTATTATTCAAAGTCACACAGCCTCTTCCACCGCATTACTCATAACATTACTCTGGACATTAAGAATTTACAAATATAAACCATGTTTAGCCAACTGCTACCTCTGAGCTAAATTTCCATATTAACTACTTTTACAGTATTCTTATAGTA
This sequence comes from Baryphthengus martii, assembly GCA_013396935.1. Taxonomy (NCBI): domain Eukaryota; kingdom Metazoa; phylum Chordata; class Aves; order Coraciiformes; family Momotidae; genus Baryphthengus; species Baryphthengus martii. The sequence continues at coordinate 86,416 of VWZK01012971.1, read as the reverse complement.
ACCATTACAATGTAAAAAATCTCAGATACTTTAATTGATTCTAAACAATTCAGGGAGCTTAAGTTACCTTTTAATTTTGTACATCGAGGAGTTGAGGTACAGACTCAGTAGCAAGCACAGAGGTGCCGAGGAACATCTGTGAATATCTGGCTGCAGTAGGTGCTAACATGGTCTCTGAAAGAGGCATCTCCTTCAAAAACCAGAGGTGGCTTCTTGAAAAAATCGGGGCTGACTCAAATCATTTTTTTGGCTCGCAAAGGAAAATCAAGTATTTTGAAGATGTATAAAAGTACTGAAACAGCATCGAGATGCAAAAGAAGGGTGGGAGGGCAGAACTGGACAAGCAAGGAGGGATGAGGACAAAAAATGCAGCCAGGAGATCGCCCCAAGAGAAGAATGCACAAGAGAGAGAGACAAACCTCCTAGGACATGCTGAAAGACCACAGAGAGAAAGATGAAAAGCAGGGAAGGCAGTGATCAGAAGAGCTAGGAAAGACGGTACTGCATAGAGTAAGAAAGAATTCCAACTCCAGTTTCCTCATGGGAAGTGGAAATGAAAAAATGTGCTTTCCTGCTCTGAGTTTCCTCCCTGCAAACCCATGCAAATTTTACATTAATGACATTTTGATGCTCTAAGATTCAGAAGAAAACAAACAAAAAAAATGTCAAAAGGTACTTCCTCTAAATAGCACTGCTAAGCTACAGCTGCTAACCAGAGCCTGATGGCTCCTCTGAACAGGGCTGGTAATGCAGCAGAAAACATGCTCAGGATGCTGCTTCTCCTCAATGTGTTAGTATACGAGCTCATCCAATCTCATTCGTAACTTCAAAAACAAGTCCACGGGGAACAACTGTCTCAAAAATGAAGTCTAGATAAATTTACGCAAGGACAGCTTCACTACTTGCTGTAGTTTTTCCCAAGAAATTGTCTCAGGGAAAACTTGCTTTCCTGAGGAATTAGGAATGCATTAAGGCATGAAACTGCTCCATGAGAAAAACAATTAATTCAAACACTTTATTATAACAGTAACAGACACACCACGATGAACTAGGCCCAACACATCATAAACACCAAGCATACAACACAGTCCTTTCAACAAAACTCCAAATATAACTAAAGTATAAAATTTTAATTCAGCAGCTGCTCCCACCAAATGACAAGTACTCCAGTGCAAATCTGCAAACCAGAAACCAGCCAGCTACAGAACATCTGAGATGCACTGTTCTCCCTCACCCTAAAAAAAAAAAAAAATTGCAGAGAACAGTAAATTGTTCTTGTACAGTGCTTTCATTAAAAAGAAAGTTTCTAATCCTTTTAATCATGATTATAACTTCACATGTTATGCAATGTAAATACATTTGACTAATCTATCTGAATCCTCAGCTTCAACTGCAACATTATTATTCCAGTTACAGGAAGATGCTCATCTTTTACAAGTAAAATGTTAAGTTTTTAAAACAATCTGTTAACTCCAAGAATGAGCTGGAGGACTACAATGTCATCCCACCTAATGATTACGCAGATACCCACTTTGAGAAATAATTATCATTAACAAAAGTCTAAAGCATCTAAGAAATTTCTGCTTTGTCTTAACCACAAAGCAGGAAAAAAAAAAAACTATTTTCTCATTTAAACAAATCCTTAGAAAGTAAATCAAGAAACAAAATATGGTCACTTAATTCAATCAAAGGCTATAGTTAAGTCTTGTGTTAATCACCTAATAAAGCAAACCAGACAATCAATAATAAAAAATTTTTTTTTTTTTGCAGACGAACACACTTGCCAGTCAGAACTAAATGAGTACCTACTTGATATGCTTCTTTACAGCTACAATACAAATAACTTCTTACATTGCACACAGGTTCCATGAAGAAGAGCCTTCCGAAAGTCAGTCTCACCTTTTCTTGTTTCAGGTGGTTCGCTACACTGAGCCACCGAGCAAGAAAAGCAAGGGAAGAGGTACACACAGTCTCTTGATTTTTACGTCGCTGAACTCAAGTCAGAGAACCACACTGCTCTTTTCCCTGCACACTTTCCTTCTTCACAAAAAACTTTTTATTGTGCTTTAACAGAAGGTCAATGGCTATCACTTCTCTACTCTAGCACAATGGTGAATTGAAACAAGAACCCATAGCTGTTTGGACCGACAAAGCAACCAGTATGTCTAAGCCAATAAAGCGATTTGTTCATTAAAGCTACTAATAAAGCAACCTTTTGTTAGTCTATGAAACATCAGAAACCTCGTAGAATGCATTTAACTATGCTTTCTTAAAAATCACCAACTCAAAACTTCTAAAATCTGTTAACTTCTCCACTTCCTTAAACTGATAGTAAAAAAAAACCTTAGGACTGGCTTTTAAAAAGACAGTAAGTGCAATGAAAACTTTCATGCCTGTTCATCAACAGAAAAGTTTAGAGTTCTTGGTAAAGGTATCCCCTCAGCCAAAAGCTCAAATTTATTATATTAATGACTTATGCAAAGCTTTCAATGCAACACTGACAATCTATAATAAAGAGAGCATCATAATTCTGTACAACAAAATCACTCACTGGATACACTCAGTTTGGATCCAAATATTCCTTTGGATTTGACAAACAGAAGAAATGAGAATAGCTGTAGTGAGCAAAGATCAAAAAGTGTTTTAAGTACTTGTGTCCATTGCTTTTACTTAAACTGAAGCAGACCAAGTTTGCACTTAATTCCCCAGCGCTCAGTCTTGGGTGGGGGAACTATTCTTGATAACCAGCTCTAACACGACTATGGCCACAAACTTCCTCTAAGCAACATCAATGTTTTTACCCTAAAAAAAAATTAGCTGTACAGTACGAGCAATCTGTGAAAGAATTAAAAGGCAGTCTCCTCCCTTACTCACAATTTCTAAATTTGCTCCATTAACAAGCCAGCTCCATTATTCTGTGATTAGAGACTGGGCCAACAACCAACCAAATAAACAACAACAAAAAAGGTATCTTTTCATCTCGTCACCATCAGCTAGGCAAAAAAATCCAGGCAGATATAGTTACACTACACCACTATATTTAGAATCTGCGAAAGACATTTTTACCAGTAACATAAAAGTAATGCAGCTGCATAACATGTTAACACAGACAACAAAGCAAAACAAGATGAGGGGGAAGTATGTGTAAGCACTCTATTACTCATATATAACAATGTAATACACAAGCAAAAATAAATAAGTTTCATCCTTATTATTGCAGTTTCTCAGGGACAAGATTCGTATTTGTTACACTGGACGTAGCATTTGAATTCTCAACAAAAGTTCTTGTATGAGAACAACGGTAAAATATTTGTCCCCATTCAGAGATATTTACCATTAATCAAGGTTCTGTTCTTTGTAATTCAGAAAAAAATAATCTGTATTTATAAAATAAACAAGTCTGCTATCTAGGACAGTGATAGCATCCCTCCCCCTACACTGTGACTATCAAGTCATGAGATTATATCCTCCTTCTGGAATTAAGTGCTTATTCTAACAATAACACTTCAATAGCATGCGAAACTTTTCAATTAAACAGTTGTCAAGCAGCCTGATAAGGCACAGAAAGACAACTGATAGCTGAAACGCGTCATACAACAAGCGTTGCAGTCTTCCTAGCTACTGCCAAACAAATACTTGATCAATGAGTACTCAAGAAGCAAACAACCATCATATTTTGTACCAAAAATGGGCACATAATTATACTTAATTGTAAAGTTTTAACCACCTTCCAAGGTTTTTATTTAGCTTTTCTTGGACTTTGGAGTCTTTTGCCTACTACCACACCACTGACGTGTTCTGATAAAGAAAACAGCAGTACAACTATTCAGAAGACATTGATTCTGAAGAGAGGGTTACACAATGCCTGTCTACAGCCTCCTTGAGAGCAAATAAACATGGCTTCTAAAGAGAGATGAAAAATAATTAGGAAAGTATTATGTTTAAACTTAAGTTCTGAATTCACATTTCCCCAACTCTCTCTGATCAGTCTTCCAACAATTTCACAGCCAGATGTTCATTTGGATTTAAGAAGATTCACACAAGAATGAGACCTTCATAACACGACATGTTACCTGACATTAGTGATCAACCACACTTTTCAGTCTGCTTAACTTCCAGAATTAATCCTTTGCTCCAGTTCAATTCTACTTCTCTCACAGTATAAAGTCAATGGGATGAAAGTCAATGGTCCTAAATGACTTCAGCGTACTTGAAAAAATCCTGTTCTTCACAGATTAACTTCTCGTTCTTCCAAATAAATAAGCTTAGACTAATGAAGTGTTCCAAGTACTTTTTGGATTGTGTTATCGATGAAAAACTGACAATCGGTTTTGCTGAGGCAACAAGAGAGTGTCACTAAAGTCTGACAAATTTACATTTGCAGCTACTGATGCAAACACTCACCTTCCTACAGGTATTCTTTTGACCAAATTTAGGCATATATTCCAATGACTGCAGGATCAGACCTGGATTTCATTTATCCATCTTTACTTGTGCTCCACAAGAATTGATATCATATCCTATCAGTAGTGGCAACAGAAAATTAACTATCAAGCTAAAATGCATCACAAGTGTCTTTACATTTGTCATCGTGACAGCAATCAATTTGACAAAAAAATAATAAATCTATGATTATTATTTAAAATCAGCTTTTAAACACCTTAAGTTACAAGTCATGAACATCTTAACGGACTCAAGATGCAGCTTGCAGAATCTATCTCTTACACATTTATCTTCTACAAATCACCCAGTTAAATAAAGGCTTTAGAGGTTTACAGAAAACCAGTAAGCATTAAATTTACTTTTCTTCACAGAAGTACTCAGAATATGAAGATAATTTTAAAAAAAAAAAAAGGAAACTGACAATCAACACAGCAGACAAAAAGACAACTCCAATTACAAGAGCTGAATTTTTGTGTGCTTTGCCTGGTTGCAACAGTTATAACACTAACATAGGAAACTTGCTATTCATCATTTCAGAAGCATCCTAGTGTTTCTTTACTTTTTTTTTTTACATGATTCATATCATGGAGACATTAAAACATAAGATTTGCTAAGCTGATATTCTAACCATGTTAAAAGATGGCCACAGGAACAGCTATACAGGAATTGCCATTTCCTGAAGACACAGAAGAATTCCTCATCCTTACATTTGTATCCATCACTTCCACAGGATCAAGCAATTGCTCAGTAAACATCCCCCCACAGCCTAAACTTCAGTTGCATTTGCTATTTCTAGGGCTGACTTCAATCCTGAAACACTAGTAAGCACTGGTGTCCAAATACCTTTCCTTTTCAGTAAAAAAAATTCAAGCAGTTAGTGAAGAAATACTGTCTTCTTGCAGATGTGCCCTGTTTCAACCAAAATTACTCAAGTATATAAGAACTGGCGCCTCAAAAAATGGTCTCTTTTGGACCAAACAGACTATGTCAGAGGCTTGAAAAGCAAAGGAAAGTAGCTGACTTACTGTTCATTGCTCCTTCCAACACAAACACTAGACAGCAGCTAAAGAAGTTTCCTTCAAAACATGAGTGATTCTTCAGGCAATTGTGAGCAGACCTGCAGAATCTATTGCAAAAGGATGCAGTGGAAACGAAAAACTCACAGGGGTTTGAGGAGAAATTGGACAATGTCACAGAAAAGAAATCATTCAAGAGTTTCTGACTAAACAGAAACAATCTCAGGCTCAGAGATTCTGTGCGCTGAAAACAGCTGAGAGCAAGTACAAAAAGAAAACTCTAACACTTATCTTGTTCTCAATGTTCCCCACGTGTCCACTTACAGATGGTTTTGAGATGGGTCATGTGAAGTATTAGGGAACTTCCAGGTTCCTGTACAGAATTTTCTCTTTTATGGCTGCTACCAGACACTGCATACAGGCTATAAAGAGTGTCAGTGCGATATAGCATGGCAATTCTTGTATTTTAAAATTATGTAATAAACACATTTTTCAGACAAAACATTCTGGTTAATATATACAGAAGAAGTATTTTAATGTTTCGATCCCCCTCTCAAAACTTCCAGCTTGTAAAGATTCAAAATATGAGTTAAGAAGTTATTACACCTCTACCGGCATAGCGTTATTGATTATTCTCCACCACAACATCTACAGCCGTTTCATAGCTTTGTCTCCTACACATCGTGGGTGCACAAGGTCTTAGTGGGCAGCAGAATGGTCTGCTACCAAACAGTCCTGGCTGCCATGTTTCTCCTCAGAAAATCCAAATTACTCACTCTGGGTTGAGTTTGAGGTTGTTTTTCTTTCCTTAAAAGGGATACAAAGGAAAAAAAAAAAAGGCAGATAGAAGAATAAATCACAGGCATCAGCCTGTACACTAATTCAGGAGATCTCCATACCCCTGCTTGTTCACCCTCCGCTGCACATCTCACAGTGCTTCTGTCATCTGAATTCGAGACCACCTAGATCCTAAATTCAAAGTCTAAGGAAGCCCAGCCGAACACACAGGTTTCTCAGCTGTCAGCACTACACAGTTTGGAGGAGTGGAACAGAGCTAACAAACCTAACCCATCAACATCTCATTTGGAGAAAAAGCGGTACTTTCGCATTTTCTCATGTTATTAGCAGAAAACAGAACTGGGTTATGTCAGAAGTGAAAGGAAAAAAAATAATCTGTAAGTATTAAAAATTTACATTAACCTCCTGCTAAAAGTACCTAATATTAAAATGTGAGAAAACACAGTTCTTACCTACATTTAAAAGAGCCAGTAAATACGATTTAGCATGTTACAAACAAAAAAGCTTTTCATGCAACAGCCAGATACCTAAAACATTGTTTAGAGACTACTGTTGTAAAACATACAGGTTGATACCAGAGGATATACACAGCATGGCATCTGGAAAGGAAACTATGTTTGTTCAGGCTAGTGGAATTTTATAACAACAGTGAACTAAGGAGAAATTGATGAAAAAATGACTTTTAAAGAGCCTCCCTCCAAAGTCTCAACAGACCATAAGTAAAATTAATAATGAAATACATGACAGAAAAAGAACAATCGACAAGGTATTGCATGTCAAGGCGAACATTCTACTCACCAACTTTCTGGATTTTAAAAACTAATTCAGAAAGAGACACATTCACTCTGGGTAGTCCACTGAAGAATAATACTCAGTAAAAAAACAGTTAGGATGTATATAAAATGTTTTGGAGAATACTAAAATCAGTATATTCCAAACTTAATACTGCACTCCAAGTAGGCACTCTGTAACTATACAGAACTCCAAGCAGGCACACAATGTAAAAAAAAAAAAAAAAAGGTTTGAAATGATAATTAAACTAAAACAGTTTCAAAAAAGGTGGAAGTTGACAACAATCATCCTAAAGGTGATGCCAAAATTAGAAAGATCAAGTATGTTAACTGTAACAGAGATCCAGAGTAATACACAGGAAAAAGTATAGGAAAATCCTAAGAACTTTCAGTCTAACTGGAGTTTTATAACAAGAAAATAATCAATTAAATTATGGGGTTACATCACATGAATAGCAGAAGACATTACTATAAAATTCATTATTAATACAACATAATATATTTCTATATAACAATTGCTCAGATCCCCAAACTTGATTAAAAAAAAGTATTTTTTAAAAATCACTTAAACTACAAATCTAATGTACTTTAAAAAGGATTACATGTTTTATTCAACAGCATAACAACCTGCAATAACAATAAAGACTGATCTTGAAGAACAGTGAACTACTAGGTCTTATACGTGAAGCTTTTCAATGGCACTACACATCTCCCCAAAAGTGATTCTGCAAAGAAAGAAAAGACAGAAACACACACATTCTTTTATGAAATGCTAATTTTTTTTCTGGAGATGGCACCTCAAGGCAGAGAGAATAGCATAAAAGTTAAACTCTCAGCTTTACAATCAGTAGAAATCTTGAGTTTTGGGGTTTTTTCCCCCTCTTTGGCAGCGGCCAGCAAGCATACACATAGCTCTGCAATAGTCACAGCACATGCTGCCTTTAGCCCTGCTAACAAACTGAAAAACAAAGCTTGGTAGGTTCTGTGGAGAGTAGCATCGTAGTCAGGCTGCAAGATCTGAACATACTGTGATAAGAGAGGTCACAGAAGATAACAGGACTGTAATGAGGACCCTGTTACTGCAGTGGCGGGATGCAGCAGTAGAGGATACAAATCCACAGGAAACTAGGTTTTGTTAGCTCTGCCGCTCATATAACGATTTGTTTCCCTTGTGTTTTACAGATTTCAATACTAGTATTTCTGCACACTGTAGCTTTGATCACTGTGTTAAATGTAGCTCTACCGAATAAAAGGATTAGTTTGTCCAGACTGGCACAGCTATGACTGTGATACGAAGAGAATTCCAGGGAAAAACCTTTGAAGATCAAGTGTATGCTCAATTTTGTAGGTCGAACTGGCAGTAGTAGCTGAAGGTGTTCTTCATCATGCATACGGTTCACACTATGATACATACAATACTTCTGCAGTTCAATATACAGATTATAAGCATTTTTAGATTACTTAAATTTGTCTTGCTGTTAAGAGGGGCAATCCTATTCTCCCCTTACACAAAAGGCTAAGGAGTGAGGCAGCACTGGCACTCATGTCAGTTCACAACCAGCTGGATTTCAGAAGGGGACAACGGAACCCCAAAAGCCCAAAAGGGGTGGGAACAACATCAGCCCTTTTGGTTGCAGCACATACTCCACGCTGACTTCAGCAGATCATCAAACCACAACCATGAGGTTTCAGGGCACAGTCAAGCTGATCTAATGGCCAGCGAGTGCCGAAAGGATTCGCCACCAGCTGTGCATCCCCCGTGCCAGCTCTAACACACATCCCATGTCGCACTGAGCCAACTTAATTTGATTTTCAGTTCCCTTCTCAAATTCAGGGAACTAAAATGGTAGAAAGTAAATAGCACAAAATAAACTGCCAGTATCTAGCACAGGAAGAGGCTGGAGCTGGTAGAAGCAGTTTGAAACTATTCCTTTCAGCAGCAACTAAGCAGGTTAAATGCAATATGAAATTACAACCCCATAAAGGACAAGTGAACATAACACCTCAAGAAGCCTCAATCTTTGCAAAGTTCGGAAAAAAAATTATGAAGAAAATTGAAACTATTTACCTTTCAAGTTTCTCCTTTTTAATCTTTGCTAGGTCATGCCTACCCTACGCAATCGATTCTGTTCCCACCACGCTGCAGCCTAAACGAACAATAGGAACAAGGAGGACCAAAACGTTAACATTTCTTTTGTGCCACCAAACAAGCTTTTGTTTTTTCCAGTCATTCCCAGCACCCTTTTGAAAGGTTCCCACAGCCCATGTAAACAACACACAAGCTGAGCAGGATGACTGTACGTACCTCCTACATAGGCCGTCAGCAACCGCAGCGTGTAGCTCTCAGAACTAGAGAGCCGCACAGCCACCCCATGACATGGGACACCACCCACCTCTACCCTTCAAACAAAAGATCCTGCCTGGGCTCCTGAGTCATACTGAGTGTTATCGAGTGCTCCTGCCAGGCACAGCCAAACATCAGTAATGAGCTGAGCTGAAGTTTGAGCCTCGGTTATTTCAGTATCAACCCACTTCTTCTCTGTTGCATATCAGGAATTACCCGATTTCAAAATAGTAAAGCATAACAGTATTCAAAGTACAAACTACAACACAACAATCTGCAAGATTTACCATGGCATTAAGCTAAAAAGCTGTGAGCACAACACAAAACCTAAAATGAACAGTATGTCCTAGAAACAAATCAAATATAACAGTGAATATCAACGCTCTTACGCTACAGCAAGTCATGTCTAAGAATCACCCTAGCTTTAAGGGCACTCTCAGGTACGTAAAATTTTCAAAATGAAGTTAAGCATCTAGACAAGCTATGAAACTGCCATTATGGAGATAATCAGAGTCATTAACACAAATACACTTCTGCATTACAGGTTTGAAAAGTGGAAGAGACATCAGTCTATCCAAGTCCATGCAAGATATTCTCAGTAGGATCCATTTTACACATATTTAGCACTTCCCTGAAGACTGCATGGCTAGAATTACTACAGTGTTACTAAAGGGCTACCAAAACTTGCATGCTACTTTTGCTACGTTTCCTGAATGCTAAGTGGGCATTCAGGACCACATGTTGCACGGCTGGTAATGCAGAGCAAGTCCAGGGCAAGACCAAGTGTTGCTGAGAGTCAAGCAGTGACTAAATCCAGCTCTTGACTGGACTGGAGGCAATGCAGTCAGAATCCACCTGCTATCACAGATAACACAACTAATACATCATGGAAGCAGAGGGGTACAACCGCCCCCTTCTAACACAGGCTTGTCAAAAGGTTGTGCGCCTGCTCCCCTCTTGGCTACACAGAGAAATTTAAACATACACCAGATGGGCAGTCTGAGGTGGGGACAAGCAGAGCAGGTTTAATCATTGCCTCCCTCTGCCAGGACTCTTGTAACAACCAGCAAGTTAAAACAAAAAGCAATATCCAAACAAAGTGATTATTGCTGGAATATGCAATAGGGTCTGCTATCTAGGTAAGCGGAAAAAGAAAGCGTTAAAAGTCTCCTAGCATAAAAAAAAAGCAACATAGGAACTTTGGCTTAGCATGATTTAAAGGATGCTGAAGATATCCCTCAAGATCCATAGAAACTGTCACTATTATACTTTCACTAAAGAAAAAAGTTACCTGTCATTGCTGTGATCCACCCACTCACAGAAATGCCACCGATCTGAAGACATAATCATCAGCTTTGGCAACAGACAAAACTGCCACAGCAGAACTCAGAGACAAACGTTACAAATAAACTGGACGAGAGTATCTCCAGGATCATAGTTTCAGGGCCCTTTTCTATTGTGCTAGAAGATCTCTTGCCCTGAGCATCAACACATGAATTAAAATAAAACAAGATCTAAAACAGCCAGAGAAGTAGGGACTCCTGGCAAACAGCAGGTTTACTGACTACCTGATCCAAGCTCAGGGCCACAAGTAACCTGCTTAGCAAAGACACAGCGTTTGGTAAAGCAAAGGTGTAGACATCCCGTCTTCATTCAACAGATTCAAAACCGTGCCAAGCTACATGGGACCACACTTGCCACAAAAGATACACAGTATTTCCTCAGAGAGGCCTCAATCCAAAACTGTTGTTTTTGTCATCATTGTTAAGTGGTTATGGACTTAAACACTGCAGAAAATATTCTTTTAAAAAACAGCCTTACTAGGCAACAGGGAAATCAACAAAATCATGTACTCACTAGGGTCAGATCTAGCAAAGCAACCCAAGATTTTGCAGCTATTACAATAGTTCATGCTTGAGAAGTCACTCACTAGCTGTGCTATAATGCTGAAAGGCTTGCACTTACCAGGGAACACACAGAGCAGCACACCCTCCTAAAAAAAAAGGAAGCTGGGAAAAAGCTTGAAACCTTTTCTTTCCCACTGCCTTTGGCTTGTGGTGTTTTGGGCTTGTCGGTCATTTAGCAAGACGAGTAGGTTGTCCTGAATTAGCCTCTTCACTTTTGAGAACATTGTGACTATTTTCATTCCTGCAGATATATAAGGACACACATTCTATCCTCTAAATTATATCATTTATTTTACATGGAGAAAAATATCCTTTCACATACAAACTCCCTATGAGCACAGGCAGATCTTGCATGCTACAGCAGATCTAAACACAAAGTTTCACTCTGAAGAAAACATGATGGACATCGCCCTGAAAAACGCAAGCTCCAAAAATATTCATCGGCGTCTGTGAGAACAGAGCCAGTGTGTGCAGTAGGGACATTACGCCAGTCAGAGTCAAGCAGATACTGTCAACAGCAGACACCCTGGGTTTGCAGTTCCTGTCCTTCAGAAATGCAAAGCAACTTCCACAACCTACAACAACACAAAACCACAGCTAAGCAACTCTTACTCAGTACGACCAAGTTCTGCAGTACTTCAATCCAACAAAAAGACCCCGTTCAATACTCCCTGTGCAGTCAGCTCTCCACCACCATGCTTAAGAACTCTTTGATAATCCCAGCAAAGGAACACATAGGAGAAGATTCTGGTAACCTGTATCACGTCACGGTCTCCTTTCACCTCCCCAGCCACCCAGACATTTCTAAAGGAGGAAGTGCTGAAGAGGGAGAATGACAAGCTTTGACATTGGACCAGAAGGTTGAGGAACTGAAGAAGGGAACACAGGAACAAGCATAACGATTATCCCAGAATCAGTTCAGGTTTCCAATTTTCAAGGAGACACCCACACGCAAAGAGGGGGAATTGGGGAAGGGAAAGAATGAATCCATGATTACAACCAGGGATACTGCAGTGGTAAAACTCACTCAGTGATGTTTACGAAGAGTTTAGAGTAAACTATTGTAACTCCTCCTCTCCCAACATCCCCTTCTCCACAGCACCAGCAGGCCAGGTCTCACTGCTGCATGTGCACACCTCTCGGCTCCACCTGTGGGCAGCTCTCCCGCTCTGGTAAGGAGGCCAATCTTGTGTTTAGAAAGCATTGCTTCAGCAGTATGCCCTGCCCTCTGAGTACACCTCACCTCAGCCTGCTGGCACTGAAGAGCTCATAGACTTGTCAGTGCTGCTTCTCCAGAGAATCAACAGGCAGCTCACACCATCCATGTTACTGAAAAGTTTTCAAGAAAGCAAGCACTGCAAAACATTCGTATTTTGTGCAACTTAGAATAGTCAGTCTTTAAACAGGGAGGATTACTTTAACTACCTCAGAGCTGTCCCTCTGCTATAACCACCCATCCAATTTTAGGTCACAAGACCAACTAAATTCACCCAGGCCAGCATGGCAATTCACCACCTCCTACAGCCTTCCCCAACACCACTACTGCTAGAAAGCAGCCTTGTACAACCAGTAAGAAACAATTACTCCCCCATCTCCCTCTTCAACACCCCAGTGACCCCCCTGCCCACATGACATCCAGGGTACATTGAAAAGTTAATCAGTATCGTAACAATGTACTGGGGTTACAAAATCCAAACAGCGCTCTCAGCCTTTTGTGACACTATTAAAGGAAAATTGTTTTGTTTTTTTTTAACTACAATCCAAGGTAAATAGCATTGCAAAATATGTCATGCTGGTAAAACTCTAAATTACAGCAAAACCTGAAAAAAGAGCAAGTACAATTAAAACATCTCACGTTTCTCCATTTTAGAGCCTTATTTGTGGTTGGTCAAAAAAACAGACAAATTTTACTAGCTCATAGTGCAAGGGCCACCACTGATCATGTTGGAAGGATTCAGAAGGGGGGAAAAAAGCTGTGTGAGAGGAAATCTTGCTCTGGTAACTACTTGTGAGCACGCACCTGCTGAAACCATCACAGCAGAATTGTACGGGCAAAACAGCACCGACACTCCTTGTCCTTCAGCGCAAAGCCAACCATTTCAGCTCAAGGTGCAGGCAAAGCTCCTGTGAGCTAAGCAATCTAGTTTTGGACAACGACTATTTCACACGCCTCCTGTTTGTTACCAGCCAAGCCGTGGGTGCTGTATCCTTCAGTCAATCGTAACATCTTCAGTTGCCCCAGCAAATGGGAAAATGTGTTTGCTGGTATGTTAAGACGCCACATTAGAATTCCAGGCCGTTAGCAGTTTGGAGTCAGCCAGGGCGGCTGACCCAAGCTGGCTACAGGTGTATCCTTGACCAGAAACCTCATGCTCAGTATAACGGGGGAAGTTTGCTGAGGAAGGGGGCTCCTCCTGACCCTGCTCCCCTTCCTGCTCCCGAGGACGGCCTTCCCATTTATTGTGGCCAGTGTACATTTGCTGGGCTGAGTATAACTTCGTTTACTTTATACTGCCACTGGTATTAGTTTCGCTGTTTCATTAAATCCATTTTCATTTCAACTCATGAATCTCTGCTCCTTTTCCCCATCCCCCTTCTTGGCTGGGGAGGGGTCATCAGGTGATAGAGCAACACTATAGTTTAGTTCTGGGTACAGGTTAAGCATAGATAAATATACATGGATTATGTTTACAATTTTAATCAATCTCTGAAAAAGAAATTTGCTATTTCAAAGTAAATATAGGGGAGGTGAAAAAAAATAACCCCAAATCCAAACAAATCCTTCAGACATAAATGATACCCACATTACTGACAAAAAAAAGAAAAAAATGGCAAGGCTCTATTAGAAAATGCTTAACTGCAATGTATACATTGATACAGGATGAACACTGGATGGGCTGATCAGGATCACTGGTGGAAAAAACCTAGGCAGGATTTACAACACTGCAACTGAGTAATTGCTCCCATTCCCTCTCCCTGCCCAAGAAACGTTCCCTCACAAGTGAGCTGCAACGCCTCTAGCATTCATTACGGCTAAAAAATGTCTTGCATATGAAAAGTTCTCAAAGGAGAAAAGTAAATGCGCACTTTAATATTTAAGAAAGCACCTAAATCAAGCCATTATGTTTATTTACTGATTCCAGCTGATCAGGGAACGGAGCTAAAAAATTATTACTTGACTACTTCACTCAATCTATATGAAGTGAAAGCTGGAGAACCACATTTCATTTTCTATTGAACATGAAATTGTGACAGATGAGTCGTCAACAGGGATCAAGTATTCTTCCTCTCTCCTCACACAGGAATCAGAAGGTATCCAACAGAGCTGACAACTTTTATACTCAAAACAAGCCCCTAAGCAGTGAATTGCCCACTCTTCCCTTGAAGCAACTAAAGACCTTCACCCAAGAGGAACCCACTAAGGGCTGTCAAAGGCTCAGAAAGGACACAGCCCTAAAGCACATAATGATAGCGACAGGAAGGGTGTCCTGGGACAGGGACTTGTAAGCACATAGTGCTGCCTACAGCCTTGCACAGGCATCCACTGGTAACCACCGAGAGACATGGGATACTGGGGTAATTTCACCTTTGATTTAAGCCAGAACAGCCTGTGCAATAACCTGTATCATCACAAACTAAGACCAAGAAGTTTGTTAACAATAAGTTAACTTCTACATTTACATGGTTCTAAGTCTTCATCAGACAAATATCTCAAGTCTTTGTAGCCTTTGTTATCACAAGAGACTATCTTAAAGTCCGTAAAAGTGATGCTGGTAAAAAGATTTTGTCTATCCTGTAACTACATGGAGCATTTCAGTACAGAATCACCCAGCAGGTTCCACAAATTCACTAAATCACATTGCTTTCTGTCAGGGAAGAGCATTTTCAAAAGCAATTACGTGTAATCCTCATCATCTCTTTCAAGAACTACTTGATATACACAGGCCACATTAAGAGAAGGCTGAAGCAGCTCTGCAGACAGCATCTTTATGCTACTTTTATTTCAAATGTGATGTACATAGAGACAGTTAACAAGCATGTGTTTTTCCGAAAAAGATCCAGAAGATTAAACACATTCATTAAATACAGTCTGAATGTAAAACATGCTGACCAAAAGATACTTAACTAACTTAGTTTACTTTAAAGAGACAGAACAGCAGCATTCCTGTTTAATAATATTGTCAGACCTAAATCATCACACACCATTCCTTTCTTTTACTGATTCAGACAACAAATTCCATTGAAGTAGTTAACAAAACTCTTGCAAAGTACTGTGCGCATCCATAATGGCAGGAAGTAAAGTTAATTTGTCAGTCTAAGAGTCTAAAGATAAAAATGATTTCTTTCCCTCATCTAAAAAGCTACTTATTATAAAAGCTTCTTTAACAGTTAATGCAAATTAAACTCACTTTCAGATAAACATTTATGTTTCCAGACTCCACTGTAATAGTAAACTGTTCAGTTTGAACAAATGAACAACACTGATTAGATCTAAGCTGCAATAGGAGGAAAAATTTAAACCTCGACAGAAATCATCGTAACAACTAAGTGATATAACTTCTTGAGATATTTACGAACCTGGAATACCAACAAGAATGCATAAGTGCCATCAAGAGACAGAACCAGGCTGCCATTAACAACTGGATGATGATGGAGTAGGGAAGGGCAGATTTAAGTTTGGAACCAGGAAGTGACATAAAAGTAAGCGTAATCACCACAGCAAAAAAAAAAAAAAAAAAAAAAAAAAAAAAAAAAAAAAAAAAAAAAAAAAAAAGACCTGGTGCCTTTTAGCTCCCTGCAGATATGAAATACAGCATAGTACTGACCATCTCCTTAACACTTGTGGCCTGAAGAGAATGCATCTCCCTTTCCTTACCTCCTACTTCTGGGGCCAAGAAAAGCAAATAGTGCACTGAATGGAGAGTTCAACTTCTTTTACTCGCCCTTTTTTAAAACAGCAGCAATGACAGGGAGCTTAAAATAGAGAGATATTCTGGTCAAAAAAAAAAAAAGTCTTCGTACCTGTCAGCATACTCAGTCTCAAAAAGAAACTGCAAAACATCAGGTGCTCCATCTACCTTTGAACTTCCTACTGTTGTCTAGGTTTTCCCCTGTCTCTCCTCAGTGGAACAGACAAGTACACAGCTGGGAAACAGACTGTACTTACTCTCAAATGCATAGCAGAAAACAAACTGAAGCACAGAGTGAGCACACATTGCTAGAATTCTGGCTTTCCATTCAAATACATATATTTTAGACCTTCAGACACCGCACATTTCTGCTACATTTTATTTTTCTCTACTTTCAATTCCATCTAGCGAAGAAAATGCAGAAGAACAGGACCTTAGTAACAGACAGAGTGGGTTCACAAGCTGTTTATTCCTCTTTTAAAGAAGAATCAGACAAATCCTACAACTTTTTTCCTTCAAAGTCTTTCTAGACTCCATCCAGAGAGACGTGGAGAGGAAGCAATGCTGAGGCCAGATCCATGCAAACAGTTTTCACATAGTTACGACTTCTGAATTTACATCTGAACGTTGTATCATTAAAAAAACCCCTGACATCCAATCTCCTCTCTTCATTTTTTAGGTATATGAAACTAAGCGTTGTATAAATTTGAATTCCTGAATAGTGCAACTTAACACTGACAGACATAAACGTTCCTTCTCCACCTAACTACCGTGGTGGTGTTTCCTTCAATCAAGAGCAAGTACTCCAGAGTAACCACCTAAGTTTTGCTGCAGTTTTCACTCAGGATGAAATTCTGCACGTTACAGAAACGCTAAAAAGTAGAGCAAAACAAATCCCAAGCAAGCATAAGTCTCACTCCCCAAACTAGACCTTTCGTTGCCCAGCCTCAGAGTAAGGTTTGGAGTAAGAGTCAAGAGTATTTGCTCGTACTTTGCGAAGAAGCAACTTCTCCGATAAACAGGAAGAGCCAACCCTACTTCAGGCTTCTAAATGGCAATTAAAAATGCTTTACGTGAAAAAGCAACTTCTTAATAACGTTTTCCCGTGACAATAACAGCAGCATTTTCCACCCAAGTGTTATGTAAATGAGCAGGCAGGAAGCAGCCACAGGGTCTATTAGGAGGCACTCAACCCGTTAAAGAAAAAAAACCCAAAAAACAACAAAACACGAAGCGTAGGGGGAGGAGGTGTATGAAAACCTCACGGCTTCCAGGGCCCTGCGGCCGTGCGCTCCGCTCCCAGCCTTGCACAACTTTCCGCCCCGGCGGTTCCGCTCGGCTCTCACGGGCGGGGACGGAGGGGTCCCGAGCCCTTTCACCGCCCGCCGCCTTTGTTCGCGGGGACCGGCGCTCCCGGCCCGCGCCGCGGCGGCTACAAAGGGGGCGGCAGAAGTTGCGGAGGAGCCCTCAGCC
>VWZK01012971.1:9178-68006 GCA_013396935.1 Baryphthengus martii | reverse complement strand
ATGGCAACGGGCGGGGCCCGCACGGCGGCGCGGGCCCCGGCGCCTCCCGGTACCGCCTTGTGCCCATAAACGGCAGCTAAGGGCGTTGCTCACCCGGCGTCCGCGCAGGTGTTTCCAGAGCCCGAGAACCCCAGCAGAACCTCGTGTCTCTGCTCGGGCTTGTCTGTCAACGACCGCCGAGCTCTGGGTACCTCCAACTCAATACAACGGTTACACAGGCCGTGCTCTCCTATAGATTACAAATAAAAACCCGAACAACACAGTAATTACAGGAGCCTCCTACGTATCCCCTTCTCTAGAGACATTCAAAACCCACCTGGACGTGTTCCTGTGTGACCTACTCTAGGTGATCCTGCTCTGGCAGGAGGGTTGGACTCGATAATCTTTCCAAGTTTCTTCCAACCCTTAACATTACCCCGCAGTAATTACAGGAGCCTGTAACATTTATTACAGAGTTGCGGCCGTTATATCAGCGCTCCAGCAGCGTTCCGTTACTACGAGATGCAGAAGATATGACTGTTCATTGAGCTCAAGGAAAAACTAAAATACTTAATTGCTGCTCATTAAGTGCGTGGGATGGCTGCTCACAGCATCCAGCCTGTATACCGAGAAAAGCTTAGGCCCTGTGGAGAAGAAAAAAAACCACATAGCAGTATTTGATCGTGTTGCCGACATAAAATGCATACACAAGCAAAATTAAGATTACTTATGTAACTTACGTCTGGCATTCACTACCTATCCTTTGAGTGCTAATCTTTGCCATGTTAATGTATCTCCCAGACAGAGCAGACCACAGACAAACGGTAGTTGCTCTGCCTGGACCCCTCACCAGCTCCAGGCCAGAGGCTGTCTAACCACATGAAAAGCCTTCTGATTGCCCACTAGATTTTTCCTGTCTGCTGTTCAGTTTTAGTACTGCCTCTTGTTCTGCATCATCTTATATTTGATGTTTCTTTACCCTTTTGTATAACCTCATTTACCTGATTTTTCTCTTCCCATGTATTAAAAGAGGTGTTTGAGCTTAACTGAGCCTCCAAACATGTCCCATGTTCCCGCTGGGACAACTTAGCAGAGGAACACTCTCACTCTTTAGCGCTAGAACCAGGTGCCTTCCTCAGGGAAGGGGTCGCTTCCACACCTCAGGCTCTGCCCAGCTTATGCTTTTTGTCACAAATTGCCAAGGAGTGTTTTTGCAGAGAGCAGCCTCCTTCACTAGCGAGCCGCACTTCCTCACACAGCATCACTCAGCTTTCCTGTAGAATGACAAAGCAGCCCTGTAATAAATATATAAATAAATATGTAACCAGGTAATTAATTTCAACTTTATATTCCTCAAGCAGGCAGGAATTAAGTCTGCCTGAGTAATCTAATATTTTCACTTTGGTAAAGTTGCTTTTTTCCTAGGTTTACAAAAACACGTGTATATTTTAATTTTTTTTACCCTCAACAAGGGAAATAGCAGTGCTAAAACATTTCCATCTACAGTGTGGATCTCTGCCCCTTGAGCTAAGGGAACAGAGGTCTCTCCCCTCAGACCTTATCCACGTCAGTGGGTTACTAGTTCCTATTTCTTGGACCTACTGCCTATTCTTCTGGCTTTCTATTTTACTGGGGTGTTCTTCCTCTGCCAGCTGAGTAACAGATTTATACATAGATCAAATATATCTGGGACACTAATAAGGAGTACAATTACTTGGGAGTGAAGGAAAAAGTTAGCCAGATGCATCACTCAAGAAACAGAACTACTCTGCCAGCACCAATGATAGCACTCAGAGCGTATGCAGATTTAATGAAAATGTTACAATTTCTTATTAGTCACAGATTAAAATGGTTCAGCACCGAGTCTTTAATGGAAATGTGGTCATGACTGACTATACTTCAAACGGTAGGGATAAAAATAGGCCTCGTGCTGCAGGTCAATGCATTGGCAGAACTAAGCTGGGAGATTAACCCTGGTGTATTCCAGACTCTAATACACATACAGTTTCAATAAAACTTATTTTAAAAACAAAACACAGAATGGTTTTAAGTGGAACTGTGTTGTTTTCAACATACAGTCCAGTGAGAACATAAAAAAACTTGCCAGAGATTATTACTGTGCTAGAAATAGTGACAGAGCTAGAGAAACACTGGGGTTAAGCGCTCTGTCTAGAGGCTGAAGAGATACCTGCTGACTGCCTGGATGTATTTTCTTCCTGTGGTGTTTTTAATCTTGATGGACTACCATCTGTACCAGAAATTGGTATTAAGCTTAATGGCAGGACTGCAATCTATCATTTTTTTATTACGCTTAAAATGTGCATATAAGAAAAACTGCACTGAAATACATTAAAGCTTCCCCACGACCTTGGTAACTGAAAAGATTACATACTAAAAGCTATAGAAAAATTGGATGGTGATTTGAAAGTGTGAGTTAGCCAGGAGAGAGAGCACATGCGTTAGTAACAAATCTCCAGAATTGTTATTACAGAGGAAAGCTGATACTGTATTGCACCGTGTCTTCTTTAAAATGACATAAATAAGGTGAAATAACCAAATGAAAGGAACAAATGCAAATACTAAACCACCCTTTTAAAAAATCTGATTCATCTCCCACATTTCTGGTTTTATCAGATATCTATGATAAATTTGGGAAGCTTGAAGTGCTATTTGCAGATAAAGGCAAGCATGAAGGATTTCTTTGTGTGGGAAAACATGGACTCAAATTAACTTAATGCTGAAGGAGGCCTTCTGTGCAAGGTTTAGTCCATTTTGACTGATGCAATTTAAATTCACGTTCTTACTTTTAAGACTGCCTCAAGTGTGTACAGATAGATACATCCTAATGGCTTGTAGTGCTGTGCATCACACTGCCTGCAGAAACAGGAGTTGAAACTGAGCGCTGTCTCAGGCAAATGGTTCATCTTCTCTAACCTACTCATATCCAAGGCTCCACAGGCCAGGGTTTGGGACGGGAGAGACAGGCAGCCCATATATTTGGGTCACAAGTGGCGTACACATGTAGGGCTCCTGGGCTGGGGAGGGTTTCTGAGGCAGGGTTGCTGCCTGAGAAACAGACCCTTTAGCAAGACTCCTGTGTCCCACTGAGCACAATGTCCTAGCTTGCAGCATCGTGCTTATCCACACGTTGGATCCCCCATGCCAAACAGAAGCCCGAGCCGTGGGGAAGCTGTGCTGTTGGTGCTGCAGGTGTAGGAGGAGGCAGGCAATGGAGCTGGGGACACCAGATCAGCACCTGCCTTAATCCCAGTGTGTTCTGCTGAGCAAGAAAAAAAAAAATCTCAGCAGTGGACTAAAGGTAGCAAAATGAGCCAGATAAGCACGTGACAAAGAAGCAGAGCCACGTTTTTTGTTGTTAGTGAAATATAAATTGGTTCATCTGCCTCAGACTTCACGCTACTAGCTGCAGTGTGTGTTCCACATAAGCTGTCAAAACCTTCATACTAATTCTGCTAATTCAAACCACCCGCTGTCACTTCCTAAATGGTATGAAACATCTGATCTGTCTGCATCATGTAAGGATATAACAGACCTCAAGTAAACCAGCAAAGAGCTTGTTTTTTCATAAGACAACCTTCCTAGCAAAATCAGTTACTTCTGCCTTTAATTCCCAACAACTGAAACTCCTGTCCTAGCTGACCTTGGGAAGGTCATTTTAAATATCCTGCATGATGAAACTGAAATCTCCTACATCCCAGCACCTAGATGTTTGGTTCGTTTCTGTTCTGCTATTCTTTCCAAGAATATCTTTAGAGTCAATGGGGAGGCCTAATTCATGTTTCTCCCCTGAGCACTGTAAAGCTATATGCAAGCAAGTTGCACCAGACTTAGACAATAAAATCATGGTTGTAGACAGAACCTTTTGCATTCAAACAAAATATAGAAGATACAACAGAAGAGACAATGACAACAACAAAAAAAGAAAAGTCTTCTTCCATCTTGATTCCTGTAGGAAACAGGACCTCAGAGACTTACTGAGCTCAAGCAGAGTTTTGATGTAAATTTTGTGTTCCAATAAAAGGAACAGGTAAATAAAAAAAGAGCTTGCCAAGATCTCATTTTCGAGAGATATAACAGCCTAACGCTTCCCATTTGCAGATAGAAAGTCTAGGAAAGAGAGAAGAAATTTCCAGCGTAGGTAAGGCAAATTTTCACGGAAGCAGTCAAATAACTGGAGCCTTTTTCCCAAGCCTCCTCCCTGTTTGGGAGACAAAGGGAGCAAATTTACTGCGACCAACACCAACAAAAATTTAGCCAGTCATAACTACAGTAGAGCCAGGATCAGGCTGCAAGTCAAGATAAAGGATGATGCTGCCACAGCACCAGCTCAGGAAGCTGATAGCTCAGATGATCTCATCAAGAGGGAATTTGAATCTCAAACCACAGGTCTTGGTGACGAAACCATCCTTTCCATGGACATCTACTTATAAATTTTGTAGCAGTAAATAGCATATCAGAGAGGGCTTGTGAATTCTTACCCTCACATTGGAAAACGGCCTTAGTTTTGATACTTACAGAAATGATATAGTGCAAGAGCTTTCGGTGTTTTTTTTTTTCCCTATTCCATTCCCTCTCAGTCTATTATGGGTACAGTCATGATTTTGGCAGGAGAAAATTATAAAATAAGAGAAGCAGTGCAATCAGTGAGAAGGCTGGCTAAAGATTGTCTATATAAACATACGAGTTTTAATGATTGAGTCAATTACCTTTACATGTCAGGCTATAGTTTAATGCAAATATAACTCAAGTTAAAACGAGTCTGGCCTGTGTGTTACATACTAATATTCTAGTTTGTTTGTAATACAAGAGTGTTGCTGGGATTTTTCCTTAGAGTACTGTTGGTACTTTTAAAAGATATGGCTTTAAACAAAAACACTGGGTTTTGTGAAATATTTGGAACAGATCCCCACTTTGCCCTGACCTGTGCAACAGTGCAGGCTCAGATCTCCGATCTTAGAAACTTTGTGGGCAGATGTTTAACTCCACCTCTACTACTAACACAACTAATAACACACTCCACTGAATCAATTTCTGAATGTTCCCCAATTCTGCACCAAAACACAAGGTTTGTCAGGTCTACCAAGGCTACAGCAAGACTAAACCAGCACTAGAATCTTGTTTAAAATTAACTGTACCCTGAGAAAGCCAAGGCAGACATAGCAAGGGTCAAGCAGATCAATGTATCGGCAAAACTACATTGGGCAGCTTGCCTGAAAGCTTCCTGCTAGCAAGCTTTGTCAGTCTCTTGCTGCTATTGGACCTGAAATTAATGGTAATAAAGAGAGAGCTTAGATATCTCAGAGCAGCTACTTGTTCCCATAAAAGCCACAGGGAGAACAGAGAAAATTCCCATGGGAGAGCATCTATTTTGTGCCGCTGTCAAGTACTTGTTTACAAAACATCAACCTATTTATAGTATTGGTCTAAGTGTGTATGTGAAGTTGAAAGTGTTAGCACCTTTCTTCTGTAATCTATATTTAGCCATGAGAGTCCATCTGTCATGGTAAGCATGGCTGGTTTGGTGGGAGCAAATCTTAATAATGTATCCCCTGGCATTGAAAATAAGTAAGTCACAGCTGTAATATTTAAACTGTTTATAATGCTATTAAACAACAGGAAGCCACTGTGGAAACCTGTTTTCAGTAACATTGTTGTTTCCTGCTACAGGTTGAATTTAGAGCTGAATAACCCCAAGCCATAGCAGGGTCCTTTTTTAAAAAAAAAAAAAAAAACAACAAAAAACCACACATTAGTTTCTTGTCTGTTTCTCCATAGTCCTGCAAAATTTAAGATTCATGGTTTGACTTAAATTTGAATACCTATATTTCATTTTTATTTCAAATACTATCTGACACTGTCCTGCTCGCCAGTATAATTAACATTTTGTTCAGTCATCTTCCTATGGCCATCAACAGTGCTCCTCCCCAGCAGTTACATTTTATAAAACAGTTATTCAGTACATCTGCTCCTTCAAAACTGTTTGCACAGATGTGAAAAAGACAGGGAGAAAAAAATATTTGACTCATATATTCAGCTATCTCGGAGGATAATCACTAATTCTAAGAGGCAACACAGCACTCTCATCAATGTTTTCTGAAGCCATTTATACTTTTTATTTTAATTATGTGGCTATAAAATGAGACACTGAAGTTTTAGGCAATCAGCATCTGGTCCTCCATACTGATAAAGTCAGTGGAATGGGAATAAAGGCACCTTCCCAACACCTATCTGAGACAGACAGCTCTCAATTTATCTGAATTGGGCTATTAGTACTGCCATGGAGTGGCAACAGTATCTTATCAAAGTCTAGACTTTGAGGCTTTTCTGAGATTACATTTTGTGATAAAAAACACTGGAAAATTAATCTAAACCTAGAACTTTATTTCAGTTACTTTGCATGCTCTTCAGTTAGTAGCTTGTTTCCTGCGTTGTTGTCTTTTCTTACTTCTCCCAAGTCTATGCTAATGCAACTCTTCTGTGATTGAATAAAATAGAGTTTTTGTAGTCGTGCTGCTCTAGGATAAACAGACTTTAACTACTTACATTTCAATAATGGTATTTTAATTATACACATAACAGAGAGAGCAAGAACAACTTTTAGAGTACTTAGCCATGTACTAAAAAAATAAAGACACAGCTGTTACACAGAATTGTACAATACAATCTAAAAACTATATAGATTTGGCAAGTCTTGTGAAAAAAAAAAAAAAAGAATGATCTTGCCATGTCTCAATGGTGCACTGCAAAATAATAGTTTTGGTTAGCCAGTCATGCTGCTACCCTTCGTTATTTAGCTTCAGCGAAATAAATTTGGACTCCTAGAAAGAATGCAAACTCAACAAGGTTTTTAACATTTTATACTTCCTCAGTGCTCTTTGGCATAACTTTTCAATAAGCTAGCAACAATTTCACAAGAAGTTATTACGTTATATAATGAAGAGTGGCTTCTGCATAGCAGGTTTAGAGCCCAGTGCTATACTCCAGCTTCCCTTAAAAAATGCCTTTTCTCATCTGATAAACCTGTATCACATTAAGTCCAGAGGTGGCTGAATGCATTGAGAAATAGAAATATTCAGCACATAGGGAACATTAAACATTGAATGTATTTTCATCCAGCTTCGCAGAAAGAATCCTCAAATTTGTCTTTCAGAGGCAGGACCAACAGACATTACCTGAGAAACCAAGCAGATGGCTGTGGATTTGTTCTTTCTTCAGAACATGCTCTTGCTCTAGGCAGGTGACACAAAGTTTTCTGAAAGACAACAGCATAGAGAGCTAAAGAGGCTCCTAGGGAAGACCCTGATTCAGGGAAGGGGGGAAAACAATGCCAGAAATTTGTGTTGAGTGTTGTCTTTTTTCCTCTAAAAAAGAGAAACCCTAAAGAGAAGGGGTGTTCCAGCCCTGACAATTGCTATAATGAGTGATCTTCTTCAGATTATTACCTTCCATCTGTCTTAGACATAACGGTTAGCAGTGCAGCATAAAGCCCCTTTCCAGAAGGGAAAGAGCTAGAATCTCCAAGCATCAGAAGGAAAGACAGTCCTGAAATGCAACAGGGTGGGGGAAAAACTTTTTTCTTTTTAATTCCTTACTGCTTTCAAGAGTTGTTCTGAGAGTCATCATCACTTTCAGAGATGGTGCTTCTGCGCAGGCTGTATCATGCACTGTAAAGTCCTTTAAAAGTTTTAATTAAAGAAACAAGCCTGGAAACAGTTACTTATTGGAAGTAAGTAGTCTCAGCTGCCTGAGAAAGAAAGCTGAAAACAATTCCAGGATGTTCAGAAACAGTACAAATAACTTTCCAAAAATCTACAGGATTCTTATACAGTTGAACCCTCATACTGACCCTGTCATTACAAAAGCAACCCTTTTTTTTTTTTTTAAATGAACATGACTGTGGGAATCAAACTGTTATCTGAGTAACCTCAAATATGGTTCTTATTAGCAAGGTGTTACCACAGCTTTCTTGACTAGTAGCTGGTATTCCTTTGGGTAATATTAACAGCTGTAATCAGAGACTGTTAACTATTACCCAGATTAAATAGCTTGTCATTCAGATTTATGCAATCAGGGAAGGGGGGCGGGAGGGAGGAAATAAGGATGAATTCCATTCTAGCACACACAGGTCAAGTGTTTATTGCAGCATAGCTACTATAACGGGCTCAAACCATGTTTATAAGCTTGAACAAAAGCAAGAAAATATGATATCTTTTCTACAGCTCTGCTCAGGTCCATCACTGATTCTATTAAGCAAAGCAATGAGCCTACACATATTTTGCAGTATTAGCCCTTGGCAGAAGCAGTACTAGAAAACAAAGAAAAATTCCTCAGCCAAAATCTCCTCGATTATCATCTTCAGCATTGCTCAGAAGGCTACCATGCAATAAAACACCCTAATTTAGCAGGAAACTTCAAATCCCATGTTATTCGTAGAAAAATGCCTGGAGTTATAATACTTAATCAGGTGCATGAATATTAATAGCACTGAGAGCCTTAATTTAGATACTTCTTAAACTCTGAAGACTTATTCAGCAATATGCTCATCCAGCCTCCTGGGAGCATGCCTCAATGGCACAGAACTGAAAACCTTGCTAGAGCTGAGGAAGAGCTTCCACTAGTCCCTGACGCTACTTACAGTGCCGCTGTGCACACTTGAGCAGCAGAATATGGGAAGGAAGGGTAGGAAAACCCACAAACTCTCGCATATAAGGCTGTAGGGGAAAAGCAGCATGCTCAGGCTCAGGAGGGAGAGCCTAGCCAGATGCTCACCAGCAGATTCCTTCCCTGCCTTCCCCTGGGAGCCCATGCTGCAGCAGGAACTACTGCTTCAGCCTCCAGTGTGGTGTGTTAATGATGCCGCACACAAAACCTGATGCTCCCTAGCAACTGCTGCTAGACAGGGTGCGTGGGGCCTTCTGGATTTTTGTTAATGCTATTACTAATAAAAAAAAAAGCCATCATTTTACTGTTGGATCAGCTGTGATAGCCTATCTGAAAAGGTAAAAACAGTCATGGAGGTTTGGCTCCTCACTCAAGAATTGAGGAGTAGTAAAAAACGCTCTGAAATCTTGAAATCTCAGACTCTGCTTGGGATCTCTTTATAAAAAGTCAGGTCTTTCCTAGTTTTGCCCTCTGACTTGGCAGCAGCTTCAGAAATGCAGGCTGGGCTTTCCCCTGTGCAATTGCAGAGGACGGAGTCACAGCACAGTTTTGGCACATGCCGACTCTGGGGCTCCCTCTCACCTCCACACCACACTGCCCTGTCCCCACCCCAACTGCAATATCAGCTTTTGTACAGCCTTAATGAAAACCCTTCTTAGGAGGTTTGTTTTGAAGTTCAGTCAGCTAACTGCTTCTTTTTTTTTTTCCAATGACATGGCGATGCTGGGGGCTGGTGTGCTGAGCTACTCTGAGAACAAACTACTGAGGAAGCAGGAACTTCCCAAGGCCCACCTGCTATCAAACCTACTGTACAGCAGATTGCATTTCATGGAGCCTCCCAAAGGCTTCACTCATTTCTGTTAAATGGCTGTTAAAGCAAATGTAAAATAGAGGTTCCTGGACAGTTGGCAGAAGTCACATTGACCTTACTAGGGCTAGGATTTCACCCATTCAAATAAAAGGGCAATCAAATATTTCTTGCGATGTCTTGTAAACTTACCTGTCCTACAGCTGCCATAAAGCCTTCCAAGCTGAATATGGCCTGATCTTCTAAGGCAGAAGATGAAAGACCATGTATTTCATAACTTTTACTTTCCAGCAAGAAGGAAAGTATGAAACTTAGTTCATTTTTACCTGTCAGTCGCTTGGATTTTAAGCACTTGAGATTCACAGCTGAGTCTCTAAGCAGGGGAGAAAATTTATGCCATGAAATCCAAATATATTCCATGTCCTTTAGATCTGAGTTTTAGTTTTTCCTCTGCTTTTCTTGCAGTGCTTGTATGCAATACACAGTGTTGTTATACTTACAGGGAAGTCATTGAATATCTTCTGATAAATGCTGATCTAAGTACTTCCATATTTGTGCGCATTTCTGAAATCTGTAACTTTAGTTCCTAAAAGTTCAGCTACATGAACAAAACCCCCAGCATTCCCTTTCTTCATCATATCTCTCTCTATTTAGTAAAACTCAGCAGGCAATCCAGGTGAGTTACACACTGAGGATTACAAAGGATTTCAGCAGACAGACTGCAGAGCTCAGCTTTGGTGTGCAATATTATGATGGAAGCACTACAAACATTTGGTTGTTTAGATGGTTATAGTCCCCCTTTAAAATCCTGTTGCATGAGAAAAGCTGATAATTGTTTAAAAGGTATAGAATGAGCTGATAGTTTTAAGTAACAGCCTTAATTTTTTAGTCAGATAATTAAATCTGATGTTTTATAATAACTACAGGAACCAGGGAGGATTTTTTTATTGTTAAACATTCACAGAATCTAGATATGTTGTAGGAGGATTTGCAGTAGATATTTGTTACAGGCATCACCAAGATGCTGAGCTTGATAAACAAATTGCTCAATGACACTTTCCTTTTTTTAAAATCCTCGCTTGTCTCTCTTTACATAAACAGTTTACAATTTTGTTCATATTTTTTTAAGTGAAAAATAACTACAGCACATTTTATTTAGATCTATTTATGACAATTCTAGCATTGTAAGCATAGTAGAGTTAAGGCATTAGGCTTTTATTGATAAAGCCCTAAACTCTGTTCCCAAATAGCTCCCATGCGATATGAATTTCATTATTTAAATGTGGTTTCTAATGGATGCAATTAGTAGTCTCTGTTTAAGTGAAGACCAGCACTGAAATGTTAGACATTTCTACCTCTTAGGTTTTAAAAGGAAAGAAAAGTTTTGAACCAAATACCATGAAAACCAGTACTTGAAAACACTGGATGTTTGAAGCTTCTCCCACTCTCTACTTTCTCATCAACTAAAAGCATCATCTTAAATATATGCTAGAGCCACGTAAAAATTTAGGTGCCTGAAATCTGCATAAAGCAGAGACCAGCCTTTGAGGCTTTATCTACACTGACATCAAAGCCTACCCTTCAAACCATCCTCTACCTGAACAGACCAGCAGCCATCTGCACTGTAAGTCCTTATATTTCAGCCCTTGGGAGCAATTCAGTCCAGCCTTAGGAATGGGTGTCACCTGGAATGACCCTGTGGAGCAATTCAGCCCAGCCTCAGGAATGGGCATCACCTGGAGTGACCATGTGGAGCAATTCAGCCCAGCCTCAGGAATGGGTATCACCTGGAGTGACCTTGCCCACTAATTTGCTTTGGTGTGGTCCTCTTATGCTGTAGACTTTAAGTAGTAGTGCCACGACTTTGTGTTCCTGTTCAAAGCTGTGGCTTGAGGTTTGGGAGAAGCATGGAAATTAAAGCAAGGCTGATTGCCTGAGGACTCCTGCCAGGAGAGATAGGCAGCATGATGCTGGTTGCTGTGGCTCTGAGGTAAGAGATTTTAGGGAGTTGTGGCCTGATGAGAACCTAAATAATAGCTTTTGATCAACCTGTTGAAAGTTGACATCAAAACTATGAGATAGGTGTGTTGATCCTGTGTGGTACTAGGAAAACAACAGATGCCTTGGAGATTGATTTGATGACTCATATTTTGGATTAGAAAGTAGCTATTATGTGTGAATGCTGAAGACAGGGGGGTTTCTAAGAAGTCTTTTTTCTTCCCCTATGTTATTGGAGCAGTTTTCAGTTGGCCTGCTTTTGTGTTAGTCTAATGAAGAGCTAGATAAGAAATTGGATGTATCCCTGTGTTATGTGTTTCAGTTGATCTGTTCTCAGCAGCTCCTGGCTCAGTATGGATTGTTCTGGACTGTTGCTCAGGGGAGTTGGCAGTCTGTGCGAGTCAGGCAGTCTGTAATGTGACTGAAGAGAAACCAAAAAGAGGTTAGTTACCAGAGGTCCTATTGGCGAGGTCACCAGTGCTTCAGAACAGTGGTTAGACTTGTAACATGACAAACTGTGAATGTATCATGTTGTTGCTACTAAATGTTTCTAGTTGCCTGGTAGTGCTTGAAATTGGGTATTTTGAAGTATTTCAATGTTTCTAGAGCAGCAAAACAAGGGGGGGAAGGAAAAACAATTTAAAATGTATAGCTAGAGTCAACTGTGCTCTGATTTGTGTAGCCTGAAATGGTTACATATTGGTGAAAAGATATCTGTGGCAAAAAAAAAATTGTTCCAACACTGCAAATTGCAGATACGGCTCTCTGATCCCTGAAAGTGTTTGCTGAGTCAGAGGGAGAGATTTATAATTGTGACTTGACTAGCACTTTGCTGATTCACATCAGCCGAGAAGCCTCCGTGTGCTTTTTAGCCTTACCTGTTTGACAACTTGACCATCTTCTCATGTGACTTGGCTGTTTTCTGTTCTTAGGCTTCAGTCTTTTGCACATTAGTGGGTGTCATGGTAACTGAGGAGCAACCACACGCAGGAGGCTAGCAAAAAACCTAGAACTGCTGAAGGTTAAGAAGCAACTGGAAGGAATATTTCAGTAATGTAAAAAACTAAGAAAAACATTCCAGACTGGTCTTTATGTTTTGTTGTTTTGGGTTGTTTTTTTTTTTGTAAAGTAACACAGAGGCAGTAAATGCATAGCACAGTTGGAATATCTAGCAGCAATTTGGTGGTTCAGTTAGACATGCTGGAAAGCAACAGGGTATGGGTTCAAATCTGGGCAGTTTCTTCTGTCTGTGTAGGAAGGAGGCTGTAGGCAGCAAACTAGAAATGTTTAGATTCACATTTTGGCAAGCGTCTGTGGCCAGGTGAAACTTGCACAGCTAGGAATTGGATAAAACCCTTTATAGCACTTACTCCTGATGGGCATGTGAGAAGTGCAGTAGGAGCTTGCTGTGGTGGTGGCTTGTGAGAAGGAGCTGCAGGGGAGAATATGCCAGAATATGGCCCATCAGGTGGTTGAGGGGCAGCCTGGTGATGGAGAGTGCCAGTGGCTCTGTCTTTCAGATGCTGCTGATGCTGCAAAGTTGAAATGCTCTCTCTGCTGCTCTTAGCAGCTCTGTTAAGTGTGAATTCTGTCAGTCATTCGCAGCGCTGACAGATCAGATGCTGAAGCTGTCGGGTCAGGTGAAAGGAGGTGTGTAGCTCTCCTCCATGACTGCCCAGCCTGGATGCCCAGGAGGACAGGGTCATAGCTGGGGAAACCTCTGTGCTGCAGCTGTGGGAGGGGAGGGAGGACACTGTAATACATCAATTACTAATACATCAATTATTTTTGCCTCAGAAAAAATAAAGAATGGGATTTGCAGCTGGATAGTAGTTGCAATATCCTTTGTATGGGTGGAGTGAAAAACAGCTTTAAACCATATTTCTGCTTCTCCTCAGTTCAAACTCAGGAAGAGTAAACCAAGTCCCAGTATAACCTGGCACAGACACAGTTCTGCTCTGAGTTATCCCCTGCTGCTGGCAGAGACAGCCAAAGCCCCTTGCTGCAGCCTTGCCCTGTTCTCTGTGGAGAATCTTGGTGCAGTGAGGTGAAAAGGGGAAAAAAAACAACCCAAAAACCAGGGCAGCAAATCATGCCAGTAGGAACTCCTTTGTATATTTATAAAGCAGCCAGGTTTGAGGCCAAGGAGTGGGATACTTATGTGGTAAAGGAATAAATTCTATAAATATAGCTTGGAATGGATAGGAGGATGCAAGCAATTAATTTGTTTTATTATTTTTAATTTCAGCTTTATATTCAAGTGTAAAACATCTTATGTGCACGAAAGCAAGAATATGCAGACAAAGGAAAACCGATATGTGAATTTTCATATTAAGCTGAAAGAGGTTAGAGGTTTATTGCTGAAAGAATCACTAGGGGAAGTGGGTTTTTTAAAATTTTTTTTTTTTAAGCAAAAAGATGCAGGTCATGTTGGTCTAGGATCAAGGATTGTGTTAGGAAGGCAGGCAGAGAAACATCAGGGAAATAAACAAAGCACAGAATTGCATGCAAGTAAACAGCAAACAAAACTATAAATTTGAGGTCCAAGGTAAGACAAGGGTGATGAGATGAGGTGCTATTGGGAATAAAATGCCTATGTGCATGGATGTGGTCAAAATTCTGAAAAGGGTTTTTAGAAGAGAGGGAGAAATCCTCAGGGGTTTATATTTGACATTTTGAATAGATCAGGAGGAGGAAAAAAGGCAAAGATACAGGGTAGGTCAAAGAGACGATGGCTATAAAATAACAAATTGCTTTGATTCAGTTTTCCAATGTAAAGTGGAAAAGATCCTAATAATAAAACTATAGATGTCTAACCCATGTGTCCCCTGTGGGGAAAGACTCCCCACTGCTCCCTGCCTTTGTGAGGTTTAATGAATAGGGGGCAGGCAGAGTTGGGATGCAGGGAGCTGGGCAGGAAACGTGCCAAACCTTGATTGTCAAGTTGTACTTGCTGCAGGGAGGGGGCATGAGGAGGGGACTCTGGTGTAGAGATACTTGCCAAAGACCCACAAGCTGCTGAGCCCTTGGGGTGGCCTTGCCTGGGCTTGAGGAAGGGACAAGGTGGGCTGGGACACTCCTGCTTGGTTCACAAAGGTTGCATCCGGGAAAAATATGGCTCTGGAGCTGGCATAATGGAAGTGTCAGTTGTTACTGGTTTTAAACAACAGTTTTGTCTGTATGGTTTTTTTGGACTGCATTTCCCAGACCTACACAAGTATAGTTGACTTTCCCAGTGGGTAGTTAATGACAAGAGGCCAGGAGGGAAGTCAATCACTGAGGCTACAGGAAAATGTATTTGTGGAAGACCAATGATGCCGTATATCAATAATTTTTGTGTTCTGTCACTTGATAACTCGTCAGCCATAAGGCACCAGCTTGGAATCTTTGTAGGCTGAGAGCAATGACTTGTCTGCACCTGAGTTATTTCAAGATTAAAAAGGACTTCATGGTACTTGTATGAGAGTCATAGGAAAGAGTCATAGGAAAAGTCCTATATAGAAATGAGTAGTAGCTGGATTGAGGCCAAACCATTCACATGCCCCTTTGTGGTAGTTGCATAAACAGAGGATGAGTAGATCACTTCCTGCTCTCTTCTGCTCTTGTCTAAGATCTTTCTTGTCATGGATAATTATAAATCAAAAATAATGAACTTCCCCTTTAATGCATTTGAAGCTTTGGCATGAAGTGGTGTAAGCAAGTTCTGAGGTCTAGTGTATGGGAGCACTAAATCTAATTATTAATACATAAATAACACTTGATCAAAAACTGAGGGAGCGGTTTAGGACTGGTGTTATTTCACGCTAGTATGTATATCCATAAATAGTATTAACTTGAGTCTCCTGTGACTAATCTTGTGCTCACAGAATAGATTCACTCTGTGCAAAATAAATAGAACAGAGAGGAGCCAGTTTAGTGTGCTGGACCTACGAGTCCTCCCCCAGACCTCAGCTATTCCCATGCTCCTGGAATGCACAAGGATAATACTTTGATTCATGCCTCCTCCTGGTTTTTGCTTTCAGTTCAGTAATTTGTCTCAAGCGAGGTAAAACAAGGATCTGTCCTTTTTAGACTATGGTCTTTTATGACTTCTCATATTTTTAAGTTTCCTTACAAAGTTGTTCATGATACTAAAAACTGGAAAGAATTGTCTAAGCTTAATTTAAGTGCTAGCAGTATGTTTAGCCTTCAGCATTCAAATTACAGCAAAGAGGCCTTTCGTTGTTCATGTGTTTTCTGAAAATAAGTCTCCTCTGTGAATACAGCTAATGCATAGCTATACAAATCCTTGCATTTTCTCTGGGGTTATAGGCTACTTATTTTATATCCACTCAATTATTTCTCCTTGGTTACCCCTTTTATCTGTGTACTCTCACAGTCACTACTCCACGGACAGTAATGCTCTTTGCACGTATTCCTATAGCATTGTCAGCCAAACACTGGCTGAACCATCTTCAGAAAGATTTCTGCTTTACTGTCTCCATAAGTCAGGTTTTCCCTCTTTGCAAATAAAGCATTAAACCCTTTGAAGAGTCTGGTTATATAGTGACTGAAAGAAACTAGACTTCTTAAATTGGTTGCTTTAAGTTTGCCGTCTGATTTCTTCTGCAAACACCATACAGCCTAGTGGATAAATATCTGTTTTCCCCAAAGAAAATTCTTGTGCTTATTCCAGAGGGGGCAGGAAATGTTATGTGTTTTTTGTCCTTTCCTAAACTGCCCCTATTTTGCTACAAAATATTTTTAAGATTTATTTTAAATCATTTAATACTTAGGACAGTAAATGCTGCTCTTAAATAATCAGGATCAACCTTGCAGTCCTTACTTGAGGGAAGTTGTGTTTGAGGAAAACGATCAAAATACAGACTACAAATATAGTTTTCAGTGCTTTAACAAGAATGTTATTGTATCATTTGAACTGGTCTGCATGACTCTCATCAGATAAGACCAAAAAAGTCTGGGTGAAGATCATACTGCTGTGGGAGTCAAAACCACATGTTGCCATGGAAGGAGTTTAGGCTGTGAGTTACCCTCTCTTGGCAAGAGTTTTCCTCTGGCTGTAGCACTAACTAGCACTTCATCCCCTTGGTGATCACCCTCACAGCTGATCCCACCAAGACAGTGAGACATCTCAAAGGCCCATAGCTGCAGCGAGCCCCCAGGCTGATGGGCAGATAACTACAGGGTCATCAGTGCTCCCCAGAAAATGTTGGGCACACCTTTGCTTAGGAGAAAGCAGTCTGCTTGTAACCAACCCAGGCCAAACCCTGGGCTGCAATCCAGGCAAGCCAGTGCATCCTGGGGAAAGAACATTCCCCCCCGCTTCTCCTGTCTCCATGATGCAGGCACTGCTGCCAAGGGAAACCCCCAGACCCTGGTGTTCTTCTTTCAGTAAAGTAGGGATTATGGTTTGATGTAGAACGTGTGCTGCAGTAAAAAGCATTTCTGCAGTTGCAGGTTGGGGTTTCCTCCTGGGGGTGGCAGTCAGAGTATCATTTTGTACCAGAGCCGGATGCATCTAAGGCAGACCAAAGTGGGTGCCTTAAACCAAGGTATGGCTGGGAGGGTCCCCAGCACTGTAACTACAACTAAAACTGCCCTTTTACTAATAGCTGGGAGGCTACACAGCAAGCCTCAGCCACTTGCTGAAAGGAAGAAGCTTTGGTTCATTGCCCATATATATAGATATATATATACATGAATTCTGGATGAGGACTTTTTGATATTATCCCACCTTGTGCATAACACACTTGTTTCTAATAGCATACTGGGCTTTTTCTCTGCAGTGAGTGCTGCTTGCTGTATTCTGCAAGAAAAATGTAAAGCAGGACAAGCACACAGATACTTTAATCCAGAAAGGGTGTGTGCTTATTTTTGATAGCTACACTCTGAGTACAGTAAACAGAATAATAAAAGTTACAACTAATCTGTGACAAATGGTAACCTTGGAGGTCTGAGGCAGCTTAACTATTGTTACAATTGCAATTACTGCCTGAATGTGTTTGCTACAGAGGCTGGAGAGACTGTAAAGATTTTTTTTCAGTTATTAGTTGGACCTGTTGTAAAAGAAATAAAATGTTTCAATGACAAGCCCGACTGGCATCCCTGAGAGTAGAAAGCCAATGAAACAAAACTACTATGCTTATGGGGAGGGGGAGTGGGATTGAATCTGCTAGAATTAGTTGAATAAGGAATTAACAAAACTGCTGCTTCTATTGGGGGAAACTTACTAGTTTTGATGCCTTGTTATACAAACCCCAATGACAGCAGCAGAGCATATGACATTCGCTCCTTATTTCAGGTTGTAAAATAGAACAGAACTCTGATTACAACAAGCAAATCCCATGTGTATTCATGAAACCTGTCAAACCTAGCGAACACCAGATTATAAAGCAAATCTTCAACTTCTGCTCTGTGTGTGCACATTATACAAGTGTATAGATCTCTCCAGCTTTTTAAGAAAATAGAAGTTGAGAGAACGCTGCCTTCCTGGTGCTGACAGTAGTGTATGCATCTTCCTTGGGTATTGCTTCTCAAACTTAAAGTTCAATGTAAGTTCAAACTCACACTTGGGTTTTGTTTTCTATGTGAGTATTTTTAACAGTAATATCCGGGTGGGTATTTCTGTAGTACGTTTTCATTTCTCTGTTTTAAAAGGCAGGTTTCAAGCATTGGCCTCTCCTGTGAATTGAAGTAAGAATAAGTAAAATTTTAGTTGACTGGGGAGAGGGAGGAAGTTAATAAGTTTCACTCCATGTTTGGACTTGATGTTAGTATTCTATAAGGAAAAATACTTCTGTTTCAATACTTTATTTCAAAATATGTTGATGTATCTTTTCAGTAGTTTTAAATTTGTAGAAGTTGAAAACCTCTAAAACATCTACATTGAGAAATGTTTGGTTTTGAGAAAAGTCATCCTTCTCATGAAAAAGCAGCTAGTCAAAAGATGTCCTGAGCCTTCTGCTGAGTTTTTTTGGCATTTTTTTGTAAATAAAAATTAGCTGAATAATAGCTTTCTTTTCTTTTTTTATTCACCCTTCTCTTTGAGGGTCATAGTACATCTAATCTCTTAAAAAATTAGGGAACTAAAGAAACCTTATCTCTGTGCCAAAATACTCTTAGCATGTATCAGATGGCTTCCTGTGTCTTTCAGGTACCCAAATTAGTGATTTCTGTTTCTCCAGTTGTCAGAATGAATCTGACAATACTCAAGCCACAGTTATGCATTGCTGCTATAAAAATAATCATTGAAAATCTGGTAATAAAAAAGAGCAATTTAATCTACAGATAAAAACCTGTAGAAAAGTGCAAATTAGATTGTAACAATGCACTGCTTAAATAATTGCTGACTTGTGATTGTGGCTCTCCGTAGCAGTGCATTGCTGCTACTTTGGGGCCTGAGTGTGGAAATGAGGGACAGTTTGGCCCCCAGACCCATGCTACATTTATAACCTTTTAGTGTTGTATTTCAGGTATGTGTTTAGCCTTTGTTAGCAGAAAAAGGATGATTTCCCCCAGAGCAGGCAATAGCAACAGCACTAACATACATACAAGCCGTCATAAACACAGGGTATTTTATAGAATTGCACAAAAGAACTGTCTCTGGGCTGTGTTGTGCATTGCAGAGGGGAGGTGATGATGCTGCCAGTCGTGCCCTGTGCACCCCTCCACAATGTCTGATTGTGCGCTTGCGGGGTAGTGTTGTAGCAGGGAAGTGCTCCTAATCCTCAGCATTTGGGATCTCAGCCAAAAGCAGACCAGAGACCTGCTCCGGTGCAAAACAGACCTGAAGCAACCATGTGCTGGAAGGGCATGACCGCCTGTGGGTGAGTGGCTGGTGCTGCCCTTCACTGTCAGGCCAGACCATACTGCTACTATTTTCTTTTCACTCCTATTCACAGAAAGTAACACTTAAGCTCTACTTAAAATCTAAGCAGGGACTTAGTGCTTGAGATGCATTTCCATGTATGTTGATAATAATGTTGATAAAATGTTCAAGATTTGTTCTTAACTCAACCCTCATCTTGTCTCCTCTTGCCAAACCTGTTCTCCCATGACCTCTTCCAGCCTCTTTTCAGTGCACTTTGGAGGAGCCCCTGGTCTTTGGGGCAGCACAATGGTATTAACAGGGGCAGAGTGGGGCAAAAGTGAGTGCTTGGGGGTGGGGGAGTAACTCTGTGTTACTGCTCAATGTGCTAAAACACTTCCTGAAGCTCTGTAGTCAAGTTCTCTTTTGCACTTCCCTAGAGAACTAGACAGGTGTTGCCCCAAAATACCAATTTTAAGAGTCTGTACCAAAGACAAGTTTCTTGCTGATGCGATGTTTAGGCAAGAGAGGGGTACAGAGAGAACTGGTTTCTGCTTCATCATTGCTGTGTTGCTCACATATTGAGGTTGTTTGAACACTAAAAGCATTAAATGGAATCAAGACCCACTTGAGCCTTCTGGATACCCCCAGGCCATTCTGCTTCCCTCTAATGAAACTGTCTGTTGCAAAAATGGATTAAAGTAATGTTCTGCTTTAATAATCTTTTCTAATTCTCTATCTGGAAATACAGCTCTCTCTTTTCCTCTTCTCTTTTTTTTTTCCTTTTCCCATAAATCCACTGAAAATTATTTTAGCAGCTTTATCAATCTGGAGACTTCCATTTTGGTGCTTAACTGGAATAACCTGAGAAGTGATGGATCATTAAACAGTATTACAGTCACCCAAGAAGAAATCATGGAGGTATTCCCTAATTTCACTGGAGCCAGAACGTGGCTATTGATAAAGACAATCTGGAACATCCCAACAAAAATATCATGGAATGTAAACCAGGCATTTTTTTCATAGGTCAAAGTGTTTCCAAAGCACTTCTGTAATTTGCAAAGGCTAGTGCACTAGCCTTTCAGGTTTTTTCACTTGAATTTCAGAGAGCTGATGAGCATAACTGTCTATGTAGTGCATATAACTTTGTACATCTTATTAGGCCTGAATAATCTTGACATCAATAACAATTAGCACCCATTGAACTGAATGGATTAGCAGGACTATGGAAAAAGAACTTGTAGACACTAAAATCTGCTATAAATCTTTATTAGAAAAAGTTCTTTAAATTCTCAAGCTCTTGTCTACAATCAAGCAATATTATGACTTTGAAATATTTACATTACAAAATCACCTGAAACAGCTATTTGGTAAGAGTTGCACACGCAGTGATTTCATGGATAGTAAACGAAAGTTTTTTTTTATAGCCCTCCATCAGGTCTAGCATTGCATAACAATTTACTACTTTGATCTCAGATCAGTAGTTAGCTATGGATCCCTGAGTAATGACTACCTAGAAATTAAAAACCATGTGTTTTTTTTTTTGGCTGAGGTTAATGTTAGGGTTATGTGCTTTACAAGTGCAGGACTATTACGGTATTAATTAACTGCTGGCAATGCTAGTAACCTTGTGTTTATAAGATTTATGGAGGAGTTATTTCTATTGTGTTGAAAAATTCTGTTAGGATACTGCTCTTTGGCATATATGAGAGATGTTGGCTCTTAATTACCCTTTTTATCCATGTATTTCTCAAACAATTCCTCCTTCAGATCTGTAGCTTTTCTGCCTTCCGTAGGACAAAAAGCACTCGCACTGTAAACTGAATGTCAAGGTGTCTTGAAGTGCTGGATACCTACTTGAAATACTTGAAGACGGTGGTAGAACAGAACAGCTCCTTAAGGATCATCACGTTTGTTAAACATTTTAGAATAATATGTAGCGCAAGTGGCTTTCTCTTTGCATGTTTTTTCTCAATTTCTACTGACAGATAAAAATTTGAGTTATCAATTGGTGGCAGATGTTGTAAGATGATGGTGAGATGGGCTGTCTCATATCAGGCTGATGATGGGATATTGCAGTAGAAGCATAAATACTATGTGGTGCACAGCAATATTAATTTATTTTTTTTAAATATAGCATGTTATCTGCTGTTTGGTTGTCCTTGTTTTGTGGTTAGAGGACCTGGCTGTGCATCATTTTGGGGAAAATTAAGGTGCACCAGCAGAAGGTGTAAACATCATACTTGTGAACAGGAATATTACAACATTTTGGCTGCATTAGTGTAAAAGTAAAATGCTTTGAATCCCCTGCAATCTTTAAGATTAAAATACTGAGATAAACTGTATGTAAAAGGAGGTGACCAGGAACTGATAGCGAGTATGAAGTGGAATAAAAAAAAATGCAAGAACTCCAGTTTTTCATGTCCCGGCTGTGCTTCAGCTTCCTTCAGGGAGAAGGCAGTGACTGCTGGATGCAGAGCTGTGTGGGCTGGAGCAAGGTAGGGTGAGAGTCACTGCTGGACACAGGCATTGCAAACTGCTGGGTCACCCACTGCTTACTGCCTTCCAACCACACAGCTGGTAATGGTCTCAATACATCTTATCTTGTACTGTTAAAGAAAACATTCTCTCTTGGGCATCTTCAGGTTACTACTTTGTAAACTGTAGGAAGTCTGAACGTAACAGATTGGTATGTTGGAAAGAAGTTGTGAACAAAGCTGCTACTGAAAAATATTCACTTCCATTTTTTAAGATTTTCTAAATTTCAATATTTCACTCTTTCCTCCTTGTGGTTGCATTATGTTTAATCAATATTCCGTAGAAGGAGTTTGTTGTCAGGAACTTGTGGAACTTAGAAAAAAAAATTGTGAAAGATGAGCTTAAACCACTTTTTTCCAAAGTTAAAAATCATCCAAGCAGGGAAAATGAATTTGCTGTCACTCATATTAAACCCACTATTTGCAATAAATTGTTTTAGAGCAATGAAATCTCTTACTCGTTGAGGAAATTACTAGTCAAGTCATATTCAGTAATGAATGAATATGGTTAGCTGTAAACACTTGTTCCTTTTATATTTTGACACATCCTCAATTACTCACAAATCTGAACCCTCCTCTGTATTTGTCAGCTGTGAAGTGACACGTAGCTGTCATCCCAGAGGCTTGGGGCATTTGTTTGTTCTCTTTAACCAAGCTACCTATTAGTGAAATATTTGCAGGCAAACCAAAACCGATCACATTAAACATGTATTGAGTGGGAAGAAAGTATATATTGAAATAGAAGATGAGAAGAGGTAGAATATGAGATGTGGTAGGATGTGAATTTAATGTCTTAAATCAGGTGAGGGAAGCTTTGCACAGACGAGGATCCGCTTTGGTGTACGTAACATTTAAAATATGTCCGTTAAGGGACATGCCACCTAAAATCAATGGATGCAATTACAAAATTTATATTCCCACCTTGAGGAATCTCAGAAGTCTGATTGATTTATTTTATTTTCAATGTAATTAAAGGTGACCAGGCACCTTTAGAAGTCCATGTCATTCAAATATTCCAAGCTTAATATTGAAAACCAGAAGAAGCAGAAATCTTACTGTATCTTATCTTTCTACAGAAATCTTACCTTTACCAAGTAGCTATACATAACACATACTTACTTAAACTTGTCTGGTGTGAGTACTGAATTGTTTAATTTTTCAACCTCTCATTTTTAAAAAGGAAATGTTTTCAAGTTGAATGTTCCTGAAGTAAGTGGTTGTTGAACAGCACTGGGCAAGGAGGAGGGTTAAACAGTGAGAGTGAGCCCAGGGTATTAATCTGAGGAAATAACAAACTGGAAAGGCAATGTCAAAATAGTATTTTTCAATTTTACAATGCCTTTAATTTGAAAACCAAAAAGCATGCTACAAAGACCATGCCCTTGCTGGGCTACAGTTTCTTCCATCAAATCCTTTGAGAGGCTTTTCAGCTGCTTGCTCTGTCCTCAGACCTGGTCTGTCAGTCCTAGTCTGGTACCTCCCCAGCAGAAGTCCTGTGCAAATCAGTGCACTGTTACCAAAAAGCAAATTGGAAAACAACCATTGTGTAGGCATGAGCTTCACACCCATCAAATCAGAGTAGTCCAGAATTATAGATGCTGTTTATATTAAAAAAAAAAAAAACAACAAACCCAAACAAAAAAAAAACAAACCAAAAAACAGGACACAGACACCCACCAAAAAATACAAAGTAACCCACCAAACTTGGGACAGAAGTGGTGCTGCATGTTACACAACTGAAGGACCAGACAGAAACATGACTATTTTGAGAATTATTTCCTTTTTTTGAGGAGGAAAGAGGTTTCTCTTCATTTGTGATGAACCTCATTGCAGAAGAAATTTAAATCAGCCCCTAATCTTACTATAGTGCTTTTTCTTTTTTCTTCCCCTTGGTGATGTTTCCCTTCTGAAGACTGTATGTAGCAGGACACAACAAAAGCATTTGCTTCTCTGGCCATTTGACATGAATTATATTTAAATCCTGTTCATCCAGTATCACCAGCTTATGTGCTGCTTTTCTTTAACCAGTTCTTTGCTGTTCTGACTTCACGATTCACCGTCGCTGTGCATACATGGAAAAGAAAAAACCACACCGGTGTCACGCTGTTGGGTTAGTTGTCTCAGTGAGAGATAATGTGCAAGAGTATCCCTGGAGTCTAGGAGAAGGTGTTATTAGAAAACAAATACATCAGGCATGCAGTGCATGAAAGGACCCCGTCTGTGGTGCTGGATGCTGGCAGCAAGGGCTGGGCTGGTTTCTCTGCTGGTTAGTGGCTACCCAGGGCACCCTTTCTCCTGCTTCCAGGCAAGGACTGAGAAACCAAATTGTTCTCTTTCCACTGGTGAAGATACCTTTTTTGCAGATGGAGTTTTTGTATTAAATTTGGCCTCATAATGAGTCAATTTTCTTTGTCCTGCTGTTTTCTGCTAGCTTGCTCCCTAGAGCTTTCTTAATAAGGTTTGGTTCATGCCAACATTAAAAATGTGACTTTTTTTTTTCTATTGGCTGGTTAGATTTCAGTCAACATTAACAGCAGGGATTTAAACCACCTCTGAAGTTAAAAGGGCCACTCACCATCTTAATATTTCACATGTTTTTTTAAGTACCTTCCCAAACTGAGGCACAGCCTGGGAAGGGAGTGTTTCTTTTTGTACTTATTCCTGACCCAGGACTCCTCTCCATAAGAAGGAGTCACCATTTTTCAGGCAAAAAGGCTATGATGGAGCCCATCAGTGCCCAAGAAGAAACAAATCCCTTCAGAAAGCGTGCTAAAGTAGGGGGAAGATTGCTTCCTTGTACTTCCTTCGCATACAAAGACCCATGCTGTGAAGGGGACAGGCTTCACTTTGGTTTTGCTGAGGGAGTAAAGGTCCCTGGAGAAGAGGTTGGTGTTACACCCACTTGCGCACCACAGGAGCATCAGCTCTTATCTGCTGCCCCCGTGCCTGCTTGCCCACTCCTTTCTTCATGCATGGGATGGGAACCCTGGCCTCAGCAAGGCGGGGGACCTTTCGTGGTTCTCTGCTCAGGCACAATTGAGATTTTAACACTAGGTTTCAAAGGCAAGATATGTATTCTTAAAAATATATATATGTATTTTTAGAAAAATATTTATACACATATATATTTTAATTTAGCTTACATGCAAGGCACATGACCTCCACCTACAAAGGCTGTTATGCCTTTCCTCTTGAGCATAAATCTGCAGCCTTTGATGCTCATACAAATGTACAAATTTTTGCCATGGTAATAGCTTCATTTTGTTTTACTTCGTAATCTTCCACTTTTCTTGCTCAGAAGAGCTGCTGAAAACCTCTATTTATCTGTATGTAGTTCTCTTTCTGACATTATTTAGCTTAGAGTTTGGTCAGGAAGAGAAGCAGATCTTTGTCTGATAAGGTTCAATTGCAGAAATAAATGGGAACCATTTTTTTTCTTTGTTTACCAGGAAATCTCCCCACTTCAGATACCTTTTTACTTTGACTTGAAGCTCATTTCAAATTTTCATGTAAAATTAAATTTGAAAAAGTAGTGTTTGGTTAAGGGAAACACTTAACTTAGCAATATTTCACCACCACAGGGTTCTGATCTTTAAACCTTTTTAAAATTTTATATTAAAAAGTCACTTACTCTGAAAAGTAGTTTTGGAACAACTTTCACTCTGAAAATCTCAAAATGTCATTATTGAAAAGTTTAGTCTCAGATGTCTTCAAAATGATATCTTATAAAAATTAATTCATAGTTCCAAACATTAGGGTCTTAATGAACTCCCCCCAGCACCTTTGTGAAGCAGGAAAACAACCCTCAGCCAGCTGTGTTCAGTGAGGCCTTGAGATATTTCCTATATTGAAATATCAATGCAATCTAAAAAAGGAATTACCATAATTTGAGAAGAAATTTGCCCAAACAAGGCAGTCTTTTGGAGTCTGAAATTGAACTTAATAATCTTGCACTTTGTTTTCAACTAATATCCATTGTCTGAGAAGCTCTGAATGTTTTAGAGATAAATATCCTCCTTTTATTTGCATTTGTCTGCCTTCCTATGATTTAGAGGCATAGATTTCCCTGCAGTCTGATCCTGAGATACTAGTCATAAGAAAATATGTACCTTCACTCTGACTGAAACACACTTATCTGA
Organism: Baryphthengus martii; assembly: GCA_013396935.1. NCBI lineage: Eukaryota > Metazoa > Chordata > Aves > Coraciiformes > Momotidae > Baryphthengus > Baryphthengus martii. The sequence goes on along the minus strand of VWZK01012971.1, from coordinate 42,056 downwards.
ACAGGGCTGCTTTTTTTGCATCAAGACTTAAGCCTCACTACAGTGCTTTGAAGTGACAATATCTCTATTTTACAGGTGGGGAATTTGAGGTAGGGTGTAGCCCAAAGATAACTTTTGCCAGTCAGGAACAAACCCCCTACCTTCTGATGGGGTTAATGCAAATCCAGTACAAAAGCATTTTAGTAAAGATGGTATTTAAAATGTCAGCTCAAGTAGGTAGGTCATGATGACTTTTTTTTTTTCTGAAAATGAACTGTTTAAGTTTTGGAAAGTAAACTTCATTCTCATGGTATCATTGTGCCTAAAAAGCGTTTTGTAGTATAACTCACTTTTGCTGGTGTTAGCATATGGCTCAAGCACGTTCTGTCCTATACTCCCTGCTATAGTCAGAGATATGCTCAGTAAATCTGTTTTTAGAGAACCACTGTGCAGCTGCCTCTCCTTAACAATTTTCCCCCTCTGAGTTGTTACTTAGAGGCTGGAGGGGAGGAGCCAGATGGCTAGAGAATCCAGAATCTTATCCAGCTGCTCAGGGTAAAATTATTGCACTTGTCTGTATCTGGAACCAAGGATCTAAGTCTTCTTTAAAAAAAAAAATCCAAACAAAAACCCCAACCAACTAAAAAAAAAAAACAAAACACCACACCAAAAAACCTAAAACAACCGAAGGAAAAAAATTAAATCAACAACAAACCAAAAAGCCCCCACACCACCACATCAAGAATTTCTCTTGCAATAGGTATCAGCAGAAACGTATTTAATTGCAAATGCCTGCAGCAGAGCAGCCCCATCCAAAAGCTACCCTGGAACTACGGCTTTGGAGCAACTGAGTCGCAAACTCCCCAGCAGTGGTGATTTTAACTTCACTGCTATTTCATTCCCAAGCAAAGAAACTCAGAGAAGAGGGAGGCCAGCATAGTAAGATGGTCTGCAGGAGGAGGTGCAGCTCTGAGAGGGATGTTGAGCTGAGTTATCTGGTGCCACGGGAAGAGGAAGACCAAGGTCCTCCTCCTGTCATCCTACCATGCTCCTAGCCTTGCCTGCTTGCCTCTGCTGTTTCCACTGCACCAGGGGTTTTCTTGGCATGCAGAATGGTTTGTTTGTCATCATAGCCTGGCACGGAAGACCTGCTTTGCCTACTCCCCAAAACGCAGCCGCAACACAAGCGTGTGGGCAAGGGTGATGTACAGCCCCTTGCTTCCAGCTGGAACCACAATTTTTAATTAGGGGAAAATGGGAGTTTGAGAGGGGTTTAGGGGTTCTGGCCAAAATCCTGAGGAAGCTAGCCAGAAAGTTTTTAAGTTTACAAGCTTTCAGGATTGTTGTTTTGCATCCTTCTGGGTTCTCTGCTCGGACCATGAGTTAGTACCATCTCTGGGCGAGGGCTGCATGGAGGTACTGGGAAGATCCTTTGGGTTTCTCTTGAAGTCAGGTAATCCTCTGTCTAGCAGCTCACAGCTCCTGACAAAACATGTGGCAGTAGTTCTTGGGGACCTGTAGGCTCCTGATGGCAGAGGGGAGCTGGGTGTCTGCACCAGGGAGGAGTGCTGAGGAAGCTATGCTGAATGCTTGTATTAACACCTTGGGAAACTGTGATTAAAGTCTGATCAGTGAGTGAAACTCCATCTGTGCCATCTGGTTGTCTGTCTCTTGCAGGTTTATAACTGCAAGATTATTTAGCAGTGCAACTTAAAGGCAAAGACTAGTTTAGAAATAAGAGTGTCCAACCTTTGGTTTAAGCTGAAATCAAAGTCTCTATACATAACCCCTTAAAACTAAATAGATCAAAGAATCACTCTATAATTACTTATTAAAAAATTAGATTGTTCTGAAATGACATTGACTATGCTTTTTAAAATAATATAATGAATTAGAAGTACCTTTGGTTGGCAATTGATTCTTTTTCTTCTTTTACAGTAGGCAAACATTCACACTCAGCTGAAAAAGTGTAAGAAACAAGACTTGAGTTACTTTTGGCAGTCCTTCTACATTTATTTCAAAATTGCATTGGCTTTTATCATGCAGTCTCACTACGATGCAGAACTGCAGATGCTCTTCTGCATCCTTTGATCTGTAAAATCTGCATAGTCCCCATAACATAAAGGTTACGTTTTAAGTCCTCCTTCCCCTTGACAAGTGTTGCTCTAATTTTTTTTGTTACATACATTTAAGTTGTCTATGTGCACTTACACAAATAAACTCCTTTCCAGGACTGTTTCCTATAAAGTACTATAGGATAGACTGTTACTCTTCCACTGCTTATAGCTGCAGCTATGCTCTATATCCTGGTGGGAATTTGAGGCTCGGGTTTAGGGAATACTAACAAACAAACAAAAAAGGTATGTAAAATGTTTGCTCCCTTCTGTCCACAGAATTTTAAAAAATGTTTCACAGCACCATCTCCTCATATGCTCTACTAATGTCTCTATTTCACTACTGCTGCTTAGCACATGTTTTCTGCCAAAGCTTATGGACCACGAAGGTTAAAACCTCATCATGTGGAGCAGTGTGTTAACGCAAAGAAATGCTCTAAGGAGTTTTATGTCTTGAAAAACAAAGCATCCCTAGAAGGTCAGGCAAATGAGCCATTTGGATGTAAGGCAAGAGCCCAGGAATGAAAACAATACCAGTGTTTCATCATTTCCTAGCTGGTGAATAGCTGTTAGCAGTTCAAAATCAGGCCTTGGTTAATTTATGCCTTACTTAAGAGCTCCATTTTTTAGAGGAAAGCCTTGAAGGAGGATGTAGAGCCATTACAGATTTCAGTTGGGAGGAAAATGGGGGGGGAGAAATACAAGATACTTAGGAGTAGCTAAGAAGGAACTGAAGATGCTGCTGGTGGTAGTTACTAAAGGTACTAATTGCTCTGTGGGCTGATGGACTTGACAGAGAGGATGTAGATGGTGAACAGTGTGGACAGCAAAAGGGCAACTGGTGTTTCATGTGGTAGAGAAGGCAAGTGAGGGAAAGGACGTAAAGAGGGGATGCTGCATACAAAGGGACCTGGCAGCAATTTTAAGTAAAGGGGCATCTGAACTATGAGTAAATGCGAGTTTCTTCTACGATAGCATAATGTGAAGTACAGAACTGTAGAAACTCTGAAGACTGAAAGGACTAGATGCTTCAGAGAAACTAGTATTTAGCGCTGAAAATATGCATTTAAAAATACAAATATCGTTCACAGCTTTATGTGTGTTTAATAAATGTTTTGAGTTTCTAGTAGACATTTCTGTGATATTCCTTCACATGTTAAAAATAAGCTCCCACACAAACTAAAATACTCCTCTGAACAATTCTACCCCTGACATTTGCGCTGCTATTTTAGTAGCAGGGAGTCAAGAACACAGCTAAAAATGTAGGAAAAGCAGTGCCACACACACAAAATGCCTTACGTTGATTTTCTATGCATGGGATCTACATCAGCTAGAAAGAGAGGAATGATGGAGCAGACGGGTTACCGTGTACCGTTTTTGTTTATGCTGTTCATCCATTTATCAAGTTCTTCCATTTCTATCTCCATAACAGAAGGCGTGTCTTCCTCAAAAATAGGACTTGAGGGGAAGGAGGGAAGAAAAAAAGGTATTACACAATCCTTAATTCAAATAACTTACAATGTAGTAATTTTGTATGTCTTTGATAACTTCAGACATATGTATAAACTCTGGAAAGCCATCCTAGCCTAGAAATCTGAGAAGATGTCAGCCCCAGGGATGTGACCGAAACGCACGCAAACATGGGGATGCCAGAGATGCCAGTCCTGGGCAGAGGTAGGGCTGGGACATCCCATTGCAGAGGGACTCAGTGCAGTCTGGGGTGTGCCAGAGCACAAGACCACTGCAGCTATTTGAGAACTGTCGCTACCCTAAATAGAAATCTGAAAAATAAAGTAGCTTGTCTCTGCTCTTGTGGAACACATGGAAAAAGTCCTGTTGCTCCAGTGATAAAAGCAGAGGGCCTAAAGTTTCATCCTAGCTGTGACTGACACTGGCAGTGACTTGAAAAGGCAAGGTCATTTATTTAAATGCCTTCATTTAGCTTCCTTTTGCTGATCATTCCTGGAGTCACACAGTAGAAAAAAGGGTTTTTTGCAAAACCCTCTTTTATTCCCTGTTAAACCAATGTAATGACTTCCAGCACTGATAAGCAGGATGGAGCTCAATAAAAGGTAATGATAAAAATTACTACTCTGACAAGAGCCATGTAGCTTTTCATTTGTTTTCCCAGGAGCTAAGGCATTGCTTCCAGAGCAGCTGGGCGAGACTTTCTGCCTCATCTCAGAGTGAGAAGACAAACTTGAAAAACAGGGGAGCAAGACACAGAGCTTATTCTGAATAGTAAAATCCTGTGATGAGCCTGGGAAGTGATCCCTTTGGCTCATGGGGCACCTCGTATGTCTTGTGGCTGGCAGAGCCAGGGATACCTAAAGCTGGCATAGGGGCATCTATGGGTGGTGAGTGCCTGTGGGGCAGCGCTTGCTTCATCCACTCTAACTCCTGCTCTAGTCTTACATCTTAAGCTAGACACTGAAGTCACACTTTAGCCACACCTAGAGGTAGTTAACTGGAGCAGTTGATAGCAAAAACTGATGGTGTTTAATCTATGGTTATGTTAAAACAGGTGGTGAAGAAGCTAAAAGTCACAATATCCTGCTAGAATAAAAGAATAATAAAAAGTGATGTTCATAAAGTTTACCTTTTCACATTTTCACTTCCCAGCTCATCTGGAAAAGAAAAAAGTTGGTGTTTATAGTTGTGCTCTTTGTATATACAAGGTCCAGACTGTAAGCAAGGCTTGAATAAGGTCACACAAAATAGGTTGCATTTTCAACAGGCATAATAGTTAACTTGTAGATGAAAGACAAAACATCTCATCCTGTTTGTAATTTTCAGAGGAACTCATTATTTTTAATCTTGAACACACGAAAAGCAGCTCATTATTAGCTCAACCATGGTGGGAAGAAACTGACTCTTAGCACTATGATGGGCAGGACACAGCAGAGCAAAACAGATGTCATGAGAGAAATGGTATCTTGAAAAGGAACCACTGCTGCAAAGAAATTGTTTACTGGAAGCATCAGGACATTTTGCTGCAGACTACATGCAGGCACTACAGCTCTGCCTGGAGACTCTGGGAGCTGCTCGTGGAGAGATAGGGGGGGATGGACTTGCATGGCAGATTAAATCTCAGGCAAATGAAGCTGAACCAGCCAGATGTCAAAAAGGATCTGAAGCTAGTTATGACCCCAAGACAGAGTAAATATAGGGGGGAAATATAACGTTACAGCCTTTTACTCAGATAAATAACATCCTCTCCAGGAATCAAGTGACTGAAAAGCCTCAGCCCTCAAAAAAGAGTGAAGAGCTACATAGAGGATTCACATTGTATACTGTCTTAAATCAGCTTATTTTTAATTCATTGCTGCCAGTGGGTGCTGGCATATCCCACTTGTTCCAGCGTGTTCCCTTACTGCAGAGCCACCCCAAGGCCACAGAGGCATCTGCTCCCTCCTTGAGGATGTCCAAAATCCCAGCTCCAAGCAATAGGCAGAAGGCAGAGAGATTCCAGGATCATGCTCCTGCAAGGCACCGCATTTCCTGTCCCTCTGAGGACTGAACCTGCATTTCAGATCATCCAGAAACAGCTGGGCTACTAGTTGCCTGCTTGTGAATTCAGACTTTGCTACAAGGATGACCTGGTGATAAGGCAGGTGCAGCCTAAAAATGCTCTGAAGAATGGGCTTAAAAACTTATGTTGAACATATGTCACTGTGTGCAGGCTGAGGAGTTTACAGCTGCATTCTTGTGTTAGAGCCATTTCAGAGCTTCACTTACCAACTGCATGGTTTTAATATGAACTCTCAGGTTTTTTTCTGTGACTTGACACTGCAGCTTAACCAATTTCTCTGCTAACAGATCCAGGTACCTTCCCGAAGCATTAGTCTCCCTATGGCAGCACCCAGGCAGTCTGATCACGAGATTCCTAGCTTTTACTGTGATATTTTCATAGCTGTCATCACTCTACAGGATTCCTTAAAAGCTTTCCTTACAATGGTTTTGTTTGTTCATATTTTATTGAAGCTCTGAGCAGCTTTATCCTGTGGCAGTACAGGCAATAGAAGCATCAAATTTACCTTGCATGAAGTGGTTAAGTATAAAGGGAGAAAAAGTGTTTGCAGCCACAGAGTTATATCTGTACATTGTTCCCAGTGTTGCCAGGAGCTGGAGCTTGGTGCTGGGGCTCCTGTGGGTGTGCAGTGTGAGAAGGAGATGCCAAGAACTAGCTTCTGCCCAAGGAGAAGTGGATCCCTCTCTTATCTGTCTAACGTGCAAATACAACCTGAGAAATAACATCCTAAGTATGTCATTCCCAGGCTTCCAAATAACATTTTGGTAATGTCGAGCACCTCCTAAAAGTATCTTTCTGATGCACGAGAAGACAAATTTACCTTGCTTAGATTTTTTCCTTTTATGATGTATTACGAAAAATATGATCAGCAAAATCAGCATGACCAGCAGTGCGGCGGGGACAATGTATATCAAGATAGACTGTTCTGCTGCTTCTAGGCTGTCCTGATTGTTCTCGGCATTCGTTTCCGTACTCAGAGTACTTTTTGTTTCAAAGCCATTTTCAGTAGTGCTTGCAGTGACGAGTACTGGCTCGTGGTCATCTGCGGCTGAAGAAGGCGTAGCAGGAGGAGGTGTTACTGAAATGGTGGATAATATCGGCGATCCATCTCCTGAACCATAACTTTCAGAGCCTGCCAAATATGAGAACAACTTAATATTTTATGGTGTTTATAGGTATTATCAATGAGTCAATTTTTCAGTTATCAATATTATCAATTTTTCATTTGATGTCTTAAAAATTTCCGCATTTGAAGTCTGGGGCATCAGATAGAAAATTAGATCACCAGTTCATCACAAAATCTTACGAATTGTAACCATGTCCTTCAGCTGGCTTTTACTGGGACCCGTCAGCATGCATGGCCTGTTTGCACACAGCTGCCTTGCACAAACAGACTTTTTTTCCTGTAGGTTGGCATCCGGTCTCGCTCTCATGTAAAAACCTTCTGCTTCTCAGTGAACCACGACATCCTCAGCCTTGGTGCCCATGGCTGCAACCTCTTTTGTCCCTCTTCCACCCAAGGAGTTAGTAATCCCTTTAGGGAGACCATTACCCCTGGTTCACCAACTCCTCCAGCTCACTCATCTCCCTGGTTCTGTGCCTCTCTCAAATTCGTTACGTTTATTTCACTGTGAAAAGCAGAACTGGTGAAAAAAAGTCTGAAGCCTGCAGAAGTTGCTGCCTTTCACTTCTGCATGGACCAGAAGAGGTAGGAGTAACCCAGGGGCTTAGCTGGATACAGATGTGATTAACAGCTCCTCTGTCTAATCCTACAGGCTGGCTGAAGGAGAGTCAGTGCTGGTTATTCTCCTCAAACACAAGACCAGAGTTTCAAATCTGGATTTGGGTTTTCGTTTCATTTATCACGTATTTTGAAAGAAAAGCGGCTACAATTTGCTATATTGGTCACAGTGAAACAAACTATTATTTTTTGAGATTAATTAAGAGTCGATTTTGACTGTCATGGAGTTTAGAGCTTAACAGAAGTACAGCAAATTCTGGGTTGATACAGTATTCTGTACTGTTGCCAAAAATCTTGTTGCAGCCAAAGGTGCAGGAATCAGTCCTTAGATAAATTACACCAATGTGTTTCCAAATGGAAAGCCTTCAGTAATTTTCTCAGCATGAAATTATGATTATTTTTTTTGTGTGTTATCTGCCCTTTCAGACACAATGATGCAGCTCTCATTTTATGCAATAAAGCAGGAATGGATTTCATGACTTTTGCAATGACATGTTTCTCCCCATTCTTGTAAAGTGCTGGGCAGCCACAGTTTCCACTAGAGTTAGCAAGAGCTTAAAGGTTTTCAGCACCTCAGTGCTGGCATTTCCAATCTCACAGGACTGGAACCAAAAGTACTTAGCATTTTAAATGCTTTCGTAAACACATTAATCTTCATAATGGCCCTGAGAGATGAGCAGTTATCATCTCCATTTTACAAATGAGAGATCGGAAGGACAGGGATGCTGTCCTTCCCGGGGACACCAAGCGAGAGAGGAAAACTGGGATTAGAGCGCTATCTCTTGCTTCATCCATTCTGCAGCATCCCCTTTCCTGCCAGTTTTGTCTCAGAGAAGTATTTCATGAGACAGTATTCCAGGAAACTCAATTTCAAATGAATAAAATGATAGGAGTGTGACAGCAGGAATTTATCTCATTTTTATGCCTCGCTTATCATTCAGGCACCTGATTGTTTCACCCTTTCCTGAAAACTAGGAAAGAATTTTAATACTTAATAAATACTATATTCAAATATTAGATACTATTTAATACTGCAAAAGTCACTGGACTCTTTCATCACAGTATGACAAAATGTTAGCTCTTCAGTGGCAGAGCACTTTGTATTGATAGTTTCTCTGTCACTTTCTTCTGTATTTAATATTTCAGACAAGAGCAAAACACAATCTCTGCCTCCCTTGCAGCTAATGACCCTTTATGTGTGTGCTCCTCCACCCCTTCCTGGGATTTGCTGACTGTCCTTAATCCTATTGCAGAGGATGGGAGGGAGAGATCCTCTCCCTTATTAGTTTCATCACTTGACTTTCCTTTCCCAAGGTAGTTCATAGTCCCTGGTGCCTGCAGCTGTTGCACAGAGCAGCGAGGTAGCACTAGAGATGTTGGCACTGCAGACCGTGGCGTGATGGACCACCGCAGACTCACTGAACCGCTTCGACGACCTCGCTTCATTTTCCTTCTCTAGCCATTGCCCTTGAAACCCATCATCTGCCACATTTGATAAGTTGACAAGGACAAGCTCGTTGCTTAAAGTAGTACAAGTGGAAAAAAGTGTGGGGAAAACACCTTATTTTTCATTTACTCTTAGAGCTCAAATGGATTTTTCAAATGTCTAAAACACGGTTTGAATTTAAAGCAAAAGGAAAGAGTCACACTTCATTAGCTGCAGTACTAAACCTTCAGCTTCAGCCTATGCTGCACTTGATTTCCAAGAGAGACTTTTCAGTGTCTCTGGTACTTTTTATTTGCCTCTTTTTGAGCTATGAGATAGACTTCAAATCATTTGTCTCTGCGTGAAAGAGAATTACCTTTTTTAGTCTCTAGACAAATAAAATGGCAAATCACCAGGAGTGACCTTGCTGCGACACATTTTTGTTCACTTTGTGTTATTCCAGGGACAAAACAGCATCTCTTCTGTGAACACTGTTTCCTCTCATGGAGACCTTTTCTCTAAGTGAATTAAATACGTCTTTCAGCAGAAGGGCAGCCAATTGCACAACATTCTTGCAAGGATATTGCTCTTATTTCCTGTGTTTTATCTGCTGCCCTGACACATCTCCAACCAGCTCTTCCACCTGTCACCTCTGAGGACCAGAGCTCGGACTCAAAGGATTTCTTATCTGTCACATAGGGGCTGTTCTCACTTTTGGGCCACACAAACATCATGCTTTTGATGTGGTAGGAAAAGCACAACCTGCAGCTGGGTGAGTCTAGTGGCTTGCACCTTCCCTGGTGGTGAGGGACAGACTCAGGCCCCCTGACGTAGGCACAGCTCTCACCGCAGCCAGCTGCTTAGGCCACACGAGACCCATGTGGCTAGCCCAAAGGTAGCTGTTTCAGTTTACAGTGCTCAAAATAGTGAGCAGGCTTTGCTGCAGCTGGGTGAGTGAAAGGGGAACACTGCAAGGTTTGGAGCAGGGCAGCAGAACATCTAAAAGTCTGAGATTTTGTGAGATGCTATTAAAATGTTTTCTCTGTGCTTGGAGGGAGCCAGATTTGCAGTGATCATTCATACCATGACCTGTCTTGTCAGCTGTGCTTGGGTTTCATCTTGCAGAGATCTACTAGCTCTTTCCAAAAGGGAATCTGACCGTAAAGTAACATAACATACGTTTAGGATGGAAAACCAAAGCCAATGTGTGGAATACGGAGCAAGTCACAGCTGACCATGTAGATATCTCCTTGACATTGCAAAGCTCATGCCTTTCCTCATGCTGTTGGCTACAGTATGACATCTGTACTCATCCCTCTGCACATCTTCGTCAAGGAGCAGGTGCTCACACAACAGCAGCATTGGCTTCAGCTTTGACTGGACCGCCTCGGGCCTAAGTGCTGGTGACTTCTCCTCATGTTGAGGGAAGTGGATTGGAGCACACCACCGCTTTCGCCCAGTTCATACTACTACTTTCCATGCTTTCAAGAGCAGAAGGAGAGGGGGCTGGCATGCAGATGCATCCCAATCTGATGGGGAGCTGGGCATAGCTGGAACTGGAAGTTAAGAAGTTGTCAGGTTTACACCACTGAGGTATTAAAGGATTTAGACCTCAGGAGACTAAAATGCCTGAGCAAACACTAGCAGGAGCTCAAAAAAAGGTTCCATTACAGTTCTTAAAACTTACAAAAAAGCTGTGTCCCTATATGCAGGTATCATGGTATAAGGTATTCAATTTTCTTCTTTAAAAATAGGCTTGGATTACCAATGGACTTTGCATGAGTTTTGGGGGTGCTCCAAAGCCTGCCTTTCAAGGGAGACAGAGGGGGTTGAATATACCAAGCAGCTTTACAGATTGGAGTCAAGCAACTGCATCTCAAACAAATAAACAACATTTCTGTTGTTGCAGCATTTCTTCCTCCGAGGTTTGTGCTGTAGCACTTAGAGGTGGTGATATGAGCTTCTTGATGAAGTAAGTGGGCAAACAGGTTTCTGATTTCAGTTGGATGTGAAGCAAAGGAAAATAGCCAGCAGTCAGCATATTCAGTTCTGCTGTAAAATCAGTCTCCCTGCTGCCTTCTCATCAGACTCAAGGACTGGATCTCTGAGGGGAATTTTTCAAATTACACTATAGTGCCTACCTCCAGAAGAAAAAGGTGTGGGGTAGAAGAAAAGAAAAAGCTAAATTAATGGGATAGTCAAGATTATTAGCTCGAAAGGAAAATTTTTATTTTTCCAAATGTTTTCTGTAAGCTATAAAAATGCATTGAAAGAAGGTTCATGAGAAGGATGACAGAACAAAAAAAAGCTATAAAGCTGTGTATGCTGGCATAAAGCTACCACATCCTATATCATTCCACTCCCTACACACATGCCTTCTGGTAGTACAGTCATACCACTCCACGTGGTCCATATGATCCTCTCCTATTGCTTGACTCATCCCTGTTCTGTTCCTCTCCTTGCATTTCACATCGCTGTGAGAAGGGCCGTCCCTCTCCGTGGCCAGGGCTTGCCCAGCTGCCTGTTGCGGCAGGTCCTTCCTGTCAGTCTGGCTAGAAGAGGAATCCTTAAAAGCCTGCAGGCTCCTCTAATGAGAGAGCACAAACATTTCAGGGTGGCTAATCTGTAGACAAGATCCTATTAAAATGGGGTGCTTAGAAAGTGTTATCTAGGCATAACCTGAAAGAGGAAACAACTGTTTCAGTTAATTTGTAGAAGATGGAGACTGCTTTCTCCTCGCTGTACTTCCATCCAACTGAAGTGCTGTGTTAACTGCTGCTGTTACAAATTCAGTCACGTGTCTTCGAGTCAAACTGTGAACTTGTAGTCTCTTTTCTCACCCCCAGTACTACAGGTTTTCTAGACCAATTTAGGCATTTAGTTGCATCTGCTTAATCTCGTGGCCTTCTAGTTCTGCATTGGTGATACCCATGCCACTTCAAATATCTCAGTGTTCCTTGATCTCAGAAGGACTCTGAAATGGAAGACTCAAAAGCTCCAGAGGCTCTTCAGTTATTATAAAATCTCGTGAGGGAAAGTAGACTGGGGTCACTGACTGAAAATTAGTATACAATCTTGTCAATGTAAAGGAGATTTTCTAAAATGTCCCTGAAGCACTTGAATAAAACACAGTAGAAGTTTGTGTAAGTTGATAAAAGGGAAGAATAGGAGCAAATATGTACAAGGAATTGATGTGTTCATTAGAAAGGAGTTTTCATCTGTTTTTTTGGGGGGCTGCACTTTGGAGAGAGAGGATGTAGCAAATCCTCCCTTCTTATATTCTTGCTTTTCTAGAAAATTGTAACAGAGGACTCTGATGGGTTCAAACCCATTCTCAAGTTCATTACTCTAGGGGGGAACAGGTCAAAAATATCACTCCCTTAGAGACTTTGGCTTTGTAGGGCACTTTACCTAAAAGGCACTTCTCTGTCAAAGAGAGAGCTGCTGCCTGTGCTCACAGTACAAGCTGCTATCTGGATCTTTTATAGCAATGTTTCTTTGAATGACAACTCAAAACAACAGCAGAGAGACACAGCCAAAACAAACCATTACCTGCAACCATCCCAGCTCTTGCACTAAATGATCCTACGCGCTTTACTGCTCCTCTCCCTCATACATTTTCCTGCTCCTCCTCAGACCACTTGCACTCCAATTTCCCATGTATTTCACTGAACACAAAGGCAGACGGTGTACCCTGGGAAATGCCTGTAAAGTCATTGCCTTTTCCTATAAGCTATAGTAAGGGCCTTAACACGTGTTCCTAGCATCAGCACACAACTAGGTAGAGCTGCTGAGAGGCTGAGCACTGAGCACCAGCATCCAGAGCAGGGAGGGTCACTGCTGGCCCTCAGCAGGTCACCAGAAGGGCTTTTTGCCTGCGCAAAGCAAGGACACAGGCATGGGGAAGGGGACTGGTGCAAACCCCAATGTCCTCTTGGTGTGGAGCTAGGAGAGGGCCAGCACCCAGAGCTGAGACCTCAGATGTGGTCTTAGAGCTACTAGCTTAGAGTAATTGTAGCATAGCCAGGAGAAAACTGTCTGTTAAACATAATCCACATGGCGAGGTGAGGGTTTTACAAGACTCCAACGTGGTATGGGAACAGGATTTATAAAGGTTTCAATCTGTCTATGCTGCAAGATTTAATCATAGACTTAGTGCCTATTTTGTAAATGCTTTCTAAACAGTTGAGGTGAGACATGGAAAATCCCCAAGACCTCCAGTCCCTCTTCTCCAGCAGACTACTTTGAAAGCGAGGGCCATGTCTGGGACTGGATGAAAAAGGGGAAAAACTCCTTTAAAGCTTCTGTTCTGTTGGTCTGTGAGCAAGGAAGGGTGAGTGCAAAGGATCCCCCTGAGGAGACTGCCCTCAGCGGAGGGGCTCCTGATCCACCCATGCCTGTGAGGTACACAGGCTTCTACATAAACTCTTCCCCTTCCAATTTCCTCCCCAGGGCCCAAGTTCACAACTGCTCCTCTCCCACCCCTGCAATCAGAGTAAGCCCCAGGTACATTCTGGGGTGGTTGCACAAGAAAAAGCCACCTTTGTATGGGGAGATCTCCTCCAGTTGGGTGTTCTCCTCCCCTGCCCCAGCAGCTGGAGGCTGGCTCAGGAGAGCCAGGGCTGACAGTGGTCAGGGGGAGCTCTGGCAAAACTGACTCACTCCCATGGAGGAAATATTTCAAAATCAAACAGAATTTAAATGTGGACCTACCAGTAGGAAGCCTCTAAAAGTACTGGGGAGAGGGTTGGGGCACATGGTGTGTGACATCTGCCTGGTGCTCTGTGCAGCCTTTAACGGCCATTGCAAAAAAAGGCCGGGGGGGCCAGCCATTAGCTGGGGGGGTTGTTGACTAAGGTGTCCCTCCACCCTGTGGAGATAGTGATGAGACACTAGCAATCACTACACTGCAAATGAGCTAAGGAGGCTGGAGCCTGATCATTCTGTGTTGCTTGTGTCATGCTCCTCTGTTTCCCTGGGACCTTCATTTTGCTTTGTCCATGACAGGATTTTTCCCTCTAACAGCTTTGATTCTGAGCTACATTCTACGCTTGCAGCATATTTTCCTAACATCTCTGTAACTCAGGGCTGCAGTAACACAGACATGACCAAACCATTTTATACCTCACTTAGTTCACTCTTCCAGCTAAGGAAGGCTTCTAAATGCAAAGCGGCTCAGCAGCACACCGTGAGCCAGAAGCCTGGCTTTACACTCTGCTTGTGGGACCGGGTTTCAGAGATAAAATACCCATACCACACCACCTATTTCATCAATGTATATGAAAGTCCTCTCTCCCTGCTTTCTGGAGAGCTCCCACAGCAGCACAGAGGCAGCAAACACTTCTAGTCCATACTGAGGCACTTCAGCAATGGTATGTTTGACACCAAAAAGGCATATGCCTCATATAAGCACCGCCTGGCAAGATTTATTAGAAGAGCTGCCTGTCTTGTGCAGTCATGAGCTGCCAAAATGCCAATGGAACAAAGTAGCCCCTGCAAACGCGTGAGAGCTTCTGCAATGACACCCCAACGCTTCAGCATTTCGTTGCAAACAGCTTTTCCACTAGCAGCTCTTCCCTTCAGAAAGTCAGGTCCTAAATCCATGGTGCCAGTAACTTTGTTCTGCAGCCGAGAATTCAAAATATTTGTCTCCGGAACCGGCTGTTCTTTTGTTAAACCAGTTTCAGTGCACCAGGACTACGGAAATCGGCAGTCAGGTTTTGAATGGAAGTGGTGCTCCGTCTTTAAATGTACTATTAAGTGCTGATAGTACGGGTGTGGGGTTAAAAAAGTACAATAAAAAACTAAAATTGGAACCAAAATGCCTGGTGGGCCAGCATGGAAATTCCAGTTCCCTACACACCTGCAATTTAAGAAATGCAGGAATTTTAGGGTTTGGTTGCTGCTGCTTGAGGTTAGGTCTAAGGAAAAAAAGTCAAAGCCTTGAAAAAGTCAGGCAGCTGAAAACAGAGAGGGTAAACACAGCTAAAAGAAGCGGAGAGCAAGTCCCCACAGATCTTTTCCTAGCACTCAGTTCGGAGGGTGTTGCCCTCCGCCTCGGTCCCATTGCTGCAGGCACGGAACGCGGTCCCACTTCGGAAAGTAAAAGGTGCTTTCTTACTCACCGTTCCCAACAGATCCTCCGGCCAGCAACAGGGCAGAAAGGAGCACGATGAGGTTTTGCTTTCGCATGTTACCCTGGCAGCGCTCCCACCCGAGGGGCGCTTCGGCGGGCTCCTGCTTCACCCAAACATTTACATTTCCTGTTTCCTGCTGGGGAGCATCTGAGCTGCATTTCTTCAGGAGATGGACTCTCTTTGATGGGTTTTAGGAAGTGATGTAATTCCGTCTGGGCCTGTCAAGCAAGCAATGATTGCAAAAGAAAAAAAAAAAAAAAAGAAAGTTGCTCTTCAAGCACTAACTCAGCTGAAGCACCTCTATGCTGTAGGTGAGCCAGCTCCTACTCTCCTCTACTTTTGACTCCCAACTTTACTACCTTCCATCTTCATCTACCTGTAGTTCCTGGGGACAAACATCATACAAATAGAGACTAGGCACAAAATCTCATTTACATGTGTTAGTAGAAAGGTTTTAAGTTGCTTTTCAGGCAGTTGAGCAAGCAGGTTTCAATAGCATCTCCCCCTGCCGCCTTGGTTTTCAAGCTGTAATTCTCCCCATGGCCCGGTGGAACACTGTGGACATTTGTGACCCCAAAAGACAACCCCCAAGCCAGGCTGTTTCTAGCAAATGGGAAAAAATGGCTGGTTCACTTGATAGCCTATAACTGAGTATTTTGGACTGGTTTGGGCTGGGGAAGATGAAAAAGAAAAACCACATCCTTCATCATTTTTTGTTAGGAGCAGGTAGCTGAGCTAGAAAGTGCTTAGACACCAGTGTGACAATGGCTGTAGATGACAGGGGACAGAAGGTCTTGAGCCCCACCAGGATGCAGTGCCTGGTATGGGGTTCTGCTGTGCCACAGCTGATAGAAGCGTTGAGGCGGCAAGTAACTCCTGCCTCCCTTCCTCCCTTCTCTTGATTTGCACTCACATCTGGTGGTCTCTGGCTTGGAGTGCAGACCACAGGGCATGGCTGTGCCCACGCCCTCCATTGCCCTGTCCTCTGTGCCCACTGCCCCACCACTGTCCAATCCCTAAGAAACACATGAGAGTTGACTGGGAGCTTCCATGTGTTGCTTGTCACTGGATAAGAGCAATGGAGGAATTCAAACACAAAATTTTCAGTCTTCTTGATACATGGGATGGGCCTAGATGGGGGTCAGAATTCGGAGCTGGATCTAAACCATACCTGTCTCCAAGTGGGGAGGGTAGTTGGACCATAGGTTCATTTTGTTTCACACCACAAGTCAGTGCTTGATCTAAAATTCATCCCTCTGAGCCCAGGAGAGTCTGCACCCCAGATGTTACTCTGGAGCATCCCAGGTTTGAGCCATTTTAAATACTTGCATAAAACTTTCCAGTAATAAAGTAAGGAAGAAGTGATGTATACTGCCTGTATAGCAGCACCATAGTGCTTCTCCTAGGCATTAATCTGTGTCAAAATCTGATTTCTGGTGAATTAGTTGAAGCTGGCTTTGGTGAATCTTTCTGTTCAGATTGGTGGGAGCTGATAAAGTGACCAATTGTTGGTCTGCTTCTCCAGCTAGTAATTTTTCTTAACACACTGATGCTTTTATAGGTCATCAGTTATAGTTTCTTAGCTTGAGTAGCTGAGAAATAGGTCACTGATTCATCTAAAGACCAGCTTGTTAATAGGTTCAAAACACTTGAATGATTTAGTTAAAAAATCTGAACGGATTGCTTAGTATCGGCAATGTACATTTATGCATTTCATAAAACGGTGGGGGGAAAATGCAAAGCAAATTTACAACATTACGACTACAAGAAGGTAAAGAGGAGCTCTGAGTTATGAAACTCCTCATTAAATGTTTCTAGGAGATAATCTTTAATATGATGTCATAGCCATACATGATAACATTGACCTGGCAGAAGTGTTGGTGAAACTTGTGAAGCCTTTTAAGATTTTCCCACTAAAAAAAAAATGACAGAAGTTCTAAGTACTAGTAATAGTGTCTGGTTGATATAGATACTCTCAATTAGGAAATTCCAGAAATCGAGGCTCCGGAAGCAATGTTAGTACTTTTGCCTCCATTGTGATCTTCAGCTGCATGCTTCTCTCTTCACACTAGAAATATGGAAACCAAAAGCTATAGTGAGAGCCTTGCTGAAGAACAAAGTCGTGCATTTGGAAACTCGGGTGGCGTCAGTCACAGATGTTTTTTGTAAGAGCAGTAGAATGCATCTTATAACTTCATAGGTCTTAGTATGTTTACTAGGATCCACAACTCACCTTAGCAACAAGAAATGTCGTTTCACGGGTGAGACAACTCTATTTCCTGGGTGTTTTCAGAGCATATTACCCAGCTGGAAACATTTGCACATTCTTACAGTACTGTTTCATCCATTTTTATGTTTTCCAGGGCATTTCTGACCACCTAGCTAGGCTGTTTGTTAATGCTCTTCCCTCATCAGAGAACAGTTTGCATCATTGAGATTACAGGATGTCATCAGTGTGACATTTTCAGAAAAACAGAAATGTTTTGTAATGCTGCAGCCACTTGAGTCACGCTCTTCTTGTTCCCTTTTCCTACAAAAACTACTTCAATAACAACAACAGATCAACTTTTGAGAGTGATGGAGCAAGTTGCTGGTTAGTTATAGAGCTTGTGTGATAAACTCCTCCTAGTGCAGCTTGTCTGCTGCAGATGTCAGCAGCTAATCTGCCTTCTCCGTAGTGCAGGCAGGAGCTAGTGTCAGTCAAGTTCTGCTGCTCCCTTAATGCCTTAATTCTGCCTCTGACATACATTGGGAAAGGATAGATAAAATTTTCCCAAAGTCACTGTGAAAGAGCAGGAAATTGCACTGTATTGCAATTCACTGCGACATTGAAAAAATAAATAAATAAAATCCCCAAAGCAAAGGAGGGTGTGCAAAGCCCACAGGGATCTTCTCAAGCCAGCCCAAGCATTGGCTGCAACGGTACTTCTGCAGGCTCACGAGATAAGTAGGAGTTGCAGAATCAAGGCTAAAATCCATGGCATCTTTGTGTAGAAACATCATGTGGATCTGGAACTGCATCCACAGTGGCACTGGTTTCAGAGCAAGCTTTGCCAAGGTGAGTTGCAGAACATAAAGCTCTCTCTCCAGTAAACTCTCTCAAGTCTGGATTGTATGAAAGGACAAGTTACGTTTTATTTCAGCCACAGAGGTGCTTGAGGAATAGATTTATACCTTTCTGAAACCAATGCCACTGGTATAAATTAGAACAATGCTTAGAACAATGAGATATTGCACCTAACTGGGTATCATGAAATAACATCACTAAAATGAGAGTGACAAGAAAAGCATAAAACCAAGTACCTGCCAGTTTTAAGTACCTCTTTGCTTAACTAGGCTTGTAAATTTCTGCTTTCTTTTATTGTCTTCTTCTTTATTTTCTTCCTTACACAGAACATGGGCTGTTAAATCATGGCTATAATATTTCAGAGACTCCAATAGGAACAGGAAGAAAATACAAAACTATACTTGAAAATACCCAGATGTTTGCATCTAAGTTTCCTTTTATAACTGAAAGCTGGATTCAAAGAAAGATTTGTAACATCAAAAAATTCGGCTGAAATGAAAAAGGCTGCAGGGTGCAGCTAGAATATTGGCAGACTTACATTGAAGTGTAGCTGGACATTTTGTTTCTACTCATTTTTTGGGAAGCAGTACATGGATTATAAATTTTGCACATGCCAAAAGTTTTCCTTACTTATCTGTAATTTGTGTAAAATCCTAAAACAGATGATGCCTCTATTCTGTTGTACTACTGACTGTGTTTTGTGATATGCTTTCTCCTGAGGCCTTGGCTTTACTTCAGGCAAAATCCACAGCTGAATACTGTACTTCTGAAAGGATGATGTCTGGTCAGCAAAGTCATCTTGTTATTCAACCACTGGAGAAACACAGTGGTAGTGCCAAGCAGTGTCTCCACCTAGCCTTAGTGCAGGGTCTGCCCATGAAATCCTTCACCTGCGATCTTCCAAGACTCCTACCATTGAAATCTAGGTGAGACTCCATGAGGTGTATCTTTATCTCAGTGAAGGCTGGATAAAGTTGGGATGAACATCCCAAAATACAGCTTCAGGGTTTGTTTTTTGGGAACGCTTGCACTTATCTCAACACTACCAGCTTCTCGTTCCCTTTGGCGGCTAAATAATCAGGGCTCTGTCCTAACTTTGCAACTTCTGAGGGTTCCCCAGCTTCAGCAATGGCCGTGCCCTTTTCTGTCCTCAAAACTATCTGGTTTAACATGGAAAACTTAGGCAGTTGGTCCAGGAGGCTGTGCCCTACTTTATTTCAAAACTATGCAGAGGATCCTCGTGAGACATGAAGCCATGAGCATCTCAGAGGAGTAGTCTCTGCAATGCAATTCTGAGAATCGTTTTCAGGCATTTTTATTAATTTTAACAATACAAAAATGTAAAAATGGCAGAAATCTACAATTTATTAATCATTTCTATTTGGATTCTTTAAGGCCTGTGATGGAATGACACTGAAACATAATGCACCAGTTTTCAAAAGGGCTTGAGTCACTTTCCTGATCTTTTATGTATGAATAAATCAGGTTTTCACTTTTTTTTTTACAGAGTCACACAGGGAATTATTAGCTAAAGGTTTGTCTCGTTCTTTGAAAATAATTATGTAAATGCCATATTACAATGCTTAGGGTACAAGATGGAATTAGAGGCTGAAATGATTTACATAAAATTTTTCCACAGCATTGCAATGTATCCCAAACTTGTATTGTAAGTGCACATTTGGTATAAACAGCCCAAGATAAACTAATTTAAGGAACAAGATGTTCATCAGGGCACTACAATTCTGTGACAGGAGAGGGTCCCTCTCCACTCCTCTTCAGAGGTTTGGGAAGGTGTCTGACCAGAAGTGGAGGTGTGTAATAAGCTAGGAGGAATGAATTTCTTGAGATGCCTCGCAGCAGGACATGAGTGTGCTCAATTGCCTGTTCAGAACTGGAGCTGACTGCAGTCCTCAGTATCAGGAATAAAGACTTTTGGTATGGAAATGACTATGCAGGCACAGGAGGGGAGCAGTCCTCACACTACAGACAGATATAGGACAGACAGTAAAACTGTATTGTTAAAAAAATATATCTATGCAATTTGGAAAAACACTTCAGAGATTGGAAATTCTCTGTGACTGCCCCTGGGAGCAAGAAAAAAAACCACTGCCTGGGTGTCCAGCCCAAGGATCAGAGAGAGCCTTGTCTGGCCACAGGCTTTCATGTGGCAGCTCAGTTAATAGATGTGCAGTCTGCAACTTAAATGGGGCAAAAAGCCATCGGCTGGTGAATTATCTGTACATGAAATGTCAGTAGTGCGTGTCTTACACGGAAGTAAGTCAATGTTAGCTGGCTTGAAAAATCCCCGCAGTGCTTTATAGAAATTGAAACATTCCTCTTAAATAATAAAAGGTGAGATTGATGAAGTAAAGGACAGAAAAACAAACATAAATCTGTCTGGAGTGTAATCATTGGTCAATTTAGTAAAATGAAGAGTAGAGAAAAAAGGTACGTGAGGGAAAGTAAAATACATCTTTCAGACCCTTCTTATTTTAATTTCTAGCATTCTACAGCTGACTGTTTGAAGGTGTTTTCTCAGTTGTGAACAACTCACAGGAAGAGAATAAAATTGGAAAAGCACATTCCTCCAGTGATATTTGGCCATAAAAAAAAACACACCAGCACATCCCAACTGTAATGTGAGATTTTTCGGCCACACCTTAAGAATCTGAAGATAAACTTTGATGTCTTAAAATAATGCAGCTTAAATGTTGCTTGATACTTTTTTAGGCTGTGGCAGCTCTCATTTGATCCTCCCATCTAAGTCCCTTTCTCTATTCTTGAATTAAAAGGTTCTCTTGTTTTTCCTTTGCATATTTTCACTGCAATTACTGAACTTTACTTCACAAAGAGTCAGTATAGAGTCCAGACTATAGAAACATTAAAGATGATCCTTTTTTAAAGCTACTCAGATACCTAAAGATGAAAATAAGCACAAACTACATTAAAGAGTATGGATATCTGATTTGGGGCAAGTTTGGTTCCTGGATACTTTGAAAAAGTGTCTTTTCCAAGTTGGTCATTTAAATATCTTTAAAGGACCTAACCCAAATCCCCAGCTCTAGTCTAGTGTTATGAGCCACCTTTTAAAATCACGGAAGCAGCCTCCAGTTCCATCTTTGTCCAGCTCTGCTGGAGCTGTGCACATATTTAAGCGTGTAAATAGTCCCAGAAGAATCAAGGAGACCATGTCCAGCTGAAAACCAGACAGATCTTAAAGGAAAAAAGTATGATAGTCTGTAGGGGGGTTATATTTATAATGTGTGTCCAAGCAAGAGGCTAAATTAAGGCTGTTTGGATGGCATTCAGCCTGCCATTCAAGCATGTGCCTTTTTAACTTCAGGCCCCTGTGCGGAGAAGTGCTGATGCTCCTGCAGGCACGTTGCCCGCTCTTCTATGCCAGTGAAAACTAGGACTGAGGCAAAGAAGCAGAGGTGGTTATTTTAAAATGGACATCAGTATATTTTTGATACATGACTTAAAAAAAAAACCAAACATGCAATTGAAGTATTTTCTACGGCACTATATTGTTAATACGGGTTTGATCATAGATGTCCCTTTGTCGGTGTGATCGTATGAAGCACACAGATGGCTAATTCGACAAGTTTTCTATAGTGTTTGCAATGCTGAGGATAATATTTCAGGAAATTGTAAACTTCTGCCTAGCATCTGAAATAATTCAGATGCCACGCTGAAACCTGGAAAATCACCTACCTACAGCTCCATTTTCAGTAGACAACGTGAGTAGTATCTTGCCTACAATCCTTACTGCTCTGAAAGCAGTGCCCCGTCCCAGCATGGCGTATATTTAATCACTGACCAGGTTTTCATGCATAATATTTTTTTGGTGATATTTTATTAATCCAAAATGCCATCGGTCACAACCCAGAGAGGGATATGCTGAGAGGAGTCAGGGCAGAAAGCACCACTTCTCAGCACCCTGTGTTTAAATCTAATTTTCAGTTCACTATAGCTGACTGTAGTGCTGCAAGACTACCTAAAGAAAAGCAGAAAACTCAGAAATTTTGCCTTATGTCTTTTCTACTGCTTTATTTTTGTTTCCTTCACTTTGAGATATGCCTTTCTTTATTCCCCATGAGAAACTATGCCAGTTTATTACATGGTTAAAGTAAGTTTATGTGTTTATTCACTTCATTTTGTCTGAATATACAGAATGGCTTACTATTAATTCACCATACAGCTGTCACTTAGTGAAACTTTAAGAATTTGATTAAGTTGTGTAAGTGCTGAGCTTACTAAAATGGCACTTTGTGAAACCTCATGAATTTGTATAAATTGCAGAAACATTAAGTTTGCCAAAACACAAGCAGCTGTCTGTGTCCTCTTTCTCCTGCTTAAGTCTGGTATAGGCAGAATTTTTTTCCAAACAGCTGGGTTAGATGTGGTGTAGCTCATTTTCAGGTTGATCCATGTTTTGACATATATCTGACAGCAGTGCAAGTCAGCAAACCTTCGTTAGATATTTTTTTGGTTGCCATAGAGTTCTGTGACAGTGAAATCACAGAATAACAAAATGGTAGGGGTTGGAAGGGACCTCCAGGGATCATCTAGCCCAACGTCCCTGACAAAGCAGGTTCACCTAGACCAGGTTGCTCAGGATCGCATTCAGGCAGGTTTTGAATATCTCCAGAGAAGGAGACTCCACAACCTCTCTGGGCAGCCTGTTCCAGTGCTCTGTCACCATCATGGCGAAGAAGTTTTTCCTGATGTTGGGGTGGAACTTTCTGTGTTGTAGTTTGTGCCTGTTGCCCCTTGTCCTGTTGTGTCCGCTAAGTGTGGCGTGAAGTGAGAACTTCCGAGGTCTGGCAGGCTGCTACATTGCCTATATGCTGCTCTCTGAAGATTGATCTACTGTCAGAAGCTACAATTTTTATACTTAGGCGTACTCTGTGTACAAGGTAAGCAATATTAAAATTCTGTGAAAATTGGCATTCATCCCGTTACAGGCAGCTGCACCAAGAGTAAAAGAGGTCAATGCTAATGGCTGGTAATGAAACCCATGATGAAAAGAGTTGTAGATATGACCCTATAGGAGATAGAGGCTTCCTGGAAGCAAATGTACAATTCCTCTGTTAATCCATTTTGGTTCTGAGCACTTAATTGTGAAGTTATACGTCTTCTATCATGTCTGCACAGGTCGATCCACACATAGCCTGAGTCTGCAACCCCTTTGAAAGTCAGTAAGGGCAGATCTCTGCATGGTGTAAATTCTTATAATCATATCTCCACACGGAGAGAGAAACATGGAGTTCATTTGAGGTCCACAACTCATTTTTTTCTCATTAGAGCTGGAAATGCTTTTAGAGAATGCGTATATCTGGTACTCAAAAAAAAAAAAGCAAAAAGATGCCTGCCAAATATAGGAGCTCTATTTAAGGCCTGTAAATCAAGCGGGTGGATGGCATAGGACTATCCTGGGCTTCTGAACTGAGGGACTGATCAGCTCAGGCAGACGGCTGACGTGTAATTTTTAATCTCTGAGGAGCTGGAATGGCAGATAGGAAGGAAAGTGCAGGATGAATGATGAAAAGCAAACCAGTACCTTCATTTCTGCTTTTGGAAGACGTAATCTCACAAATATGTGCCTTGCCTGAGGAGTCGGCATCCTAGTAAGAGGCTGACTCAACCCACTAGGGAGGCAGAGCAGCAGTTACACCTCTCGCTGACTGTTCTGCATACGTTGCAAAATTTCTTCCTAATTCTTGCAGATGAATATGCTGGTGAACGCTAAGAGAGCTCCTAACAAAGCAGGCCGTTTAAAATGATCATTTTCCCCACTGTGAGACCACACCAGTGCAAGTCATTGGGTTCTTTCCTCTGTGGGATGGGGTGAGAAGATGAAGAAATTGGAAGGAAGTTTTAAATTCATAAATCTCCCTAATCCCCATTCTAAATAATCCCTTAGGAAGCTTACACTAATGTAGACTTCATAATCTAATTGTCCAGGATGGTATCTGCCATTTCAATGCTAGTCCTCAACAAACCAACACTGAGAACACAGGCATTTAAAGAGGAATACAGCTTTGGAGTTGCACATGTGCATTAAGGCTGGGTATAGATAATGGTGCAGGCATTGTTAGGGAACGATCAAGTTCTTTTATTTTCCCAAAGATCAAAGATGGTTTCTATCCATCCAAGCATTAAGTTTGCCAAATGCTCTCCTGTTAGCTGCAGTGGGCAAGTGGATGGCATTAAATGAGATTTTGACAGATCTGTG
Source organism: Baryphthengus martii (assembly GCA_013396935.1). Lineage (NCBI taxonomy): Eukaryota > Metazoa > Chordata > Aves > Coraciiformes > Momotidae > Baryphthengus > Baryphthengus martii. Next base: position 17,822 of record VWZK01012971.1, on the reverse strand, counting down.
AAGGTGCTGTAGGATTTTGGACACCTGACTCTGCATAGGCTGAGTAGAGGCCAGACAAGACTGGAATACAAAACCCTATAAGCTTCATTACGCATTTGTTTCAGCATTAACTTTTGTAGTTCTGGTTTCTGCTGCCGACTTCTCCACGCTACAAGGGCAGGAGACAGGACATTGCCAAATTGGCAAGAAATTATCAAATCTTAAATCTCTTTCAGTTCATAGAAGATTTCTTTTGATTTTTTAAAAAAAAATTAGTTGGTAATGGGACATATAAGTAAAGCCTTTCTGATGTGGCATAGGATGGTCCTTTATAGTCATGCAATGAGAGAAGCTGAGAGACTGTAGCTCTGTGTGCCTGTACTTTTCTGTCTCGGTGTTGCATGTCTACCGTGTATGCCACGTCTGCTCCTGTTTCTCTGCAGACATTCACCGTCTAACGCACCGAGTCTGGTCACCCTCAGCTCTCACAGGGAGTTGAGGGCTCATCTCTGCTAGAATTTGAATTGTAATGTTTGTCTGTGCCATGCATTGCATGTACTTGTAGCACTCTTTGCCACTTTCCCCAGGAGCAGTAAAATTGACATCCATCAAGCCAGCTTTGTAAAAATAGCTCAGTAGTTGTTAGGAACCGTATGTAATAAGTTTCCTTCTAACTCAGATCCCCAGTCCATACTACGAAGTGTCTCTCGGTAACTCCTGAAATGCCATGCCAAACTTCAAGCTCATCTGACTCTCCTTGCAACTTCTAGACTCTTCAGAAATCCTGCTTTTATACAGAAATGCTATTTCAGCCTTGCCTTGTCTCTAGGCAAATTTCTGGTTGCTTACTGAATGAAGATGAGCCCTGGGCAGTGCAGTGATATACAGTTTACATAGATCATGTCTCATTAGCTTTGAGAAAAAAAGCAACCCAACCCTTGTGTCATTAATTTTGAAATGGAGTTGAATTATGGGTGGCCATTTCTTACCATCCTAAATTCAGCCAACCTGTGGTATTATCTCTCATATCAATTTCTGTGGCTGATTTGTGTATGGATATGGACTTTGAGAGGACTCTGAATAGTGATTATGAATAAAAAATTCCGTTTAACTGGACTTACAAGTTCTCCTCGAGTTCCTGCAGGGAAATCTCAATGGACAGGACCTCACCTTTTAACTCCTCCTTTTCTCCATGGTCTCAGGTCACATGGGCTTGCTACAAAGTCAAATAGGGCATAAATACCTGAAATCTCACAAACAACTATTGAAATAGGAAAAAATCAGACTGAAAATAAACAACCAAAAATGTAACTTCAAATAAATAATCTTGATAGAGACTAGCTAATGTCTGAGCTGTCTTTCCATCTGATTCATTTAATGCAACACTGTAACACAGTTAGCTATGTAAACAAATAGCCCCAAACTCTCTTCGTGCAGGTTTTGTTTGTAAGGTTTATTTTTTTACAAGCTTCAAAACCAAATCAAATTCATGCTGGTGATTGGGAGTGCAAAAGAAAGGCTCAAACACAGGAAAGACTTGAAAGTGCTAAGAACAAAGAATGGGAGAATACAAAATGCAAAGAGAAAATAGGGACTGCAAAGGGAAAATAATATACTTTTAATCATTACATAATCTTTGACCTAAGAGTATCATGAAGACATGCCAAGTAAAATACAAAGCAAAAACCTGTCTGACTCCAGAAAGAGTTAAATATTTGGTTTTGAAAAAGAGAAATAGACATCAAATCATGGAAAGCATGAAAGGAGAGTTTGAAATGTAGCTTAAACACTAGATGGGGCCAGTAAAAGAGGAGGGAAGAAAGATCAAGGAGCTAAGGTTAGGGGCATGGTATTTAGAAATGGAAATGGAAGCGTAAACCACGGCAAGGATGCTATACAGGCAGATAAGGGTAAGAGATGCAAGAGAAAATGGAGTGGTTTAGATGAAGATACTAAATGTCAGACTAAAAATCTCAAAAGTACAGATCAGAAGAGACCACTGACAAAAGGAAAAAAAATGAGACACCTGAAAGGAGAGAAAGATTACGTGTTTTATTACCAGTTCTCTCAGACATCCCAGGTGACTGCTGAAAAAAAGCACTGCTCACCCTGCTCTACAAGAAGCAAAGGCAAAAAAGAAATATGGGCGTATAAATGTTCTCAGCTAAAGGAAGCAAGGATTTGGGAAGGCCACTAAATACAGCAACGGAGAAATTAGGGCCTGAGATCATAAGCATGTGTACCAAGAGGGTGAAACCAGCTGGTACACGAGATAATTCAAAAATACCACCTGTGAAAGATAATATTAGAAATAGGGAGAGTAAGGAGAAAAGCAGCTTGCCAGAAGGTTGTGCCAACGGGTCCTAACATTAACACTAGAATTAGCTCGATATCAGTGAATATAAAGTGATAGAAGGCAACGGATGAAAAAAGGTGGAAGAGGAAAGAAATATAATTTTGAATGGCGAAATATTATACTGTATCATTTATACTGCTTAGAAGTATGAGGCAGCAACACTGCCAGAAGAACAGCGGTGGTTTCAGGCAGTAGTCTCCTTGTACGCCTAATACAGTGGCAGCCCCACAGCACATGTCTCAAGACACGTGGATGACTTCAGATGAGAAATCCAGCAACCAGTTATCACACGTCAAAGTCATTCTTGAATAGCAAGAAACTTCTCCAGAGAGCACAGCTCTTCAGCTTTGCTGCTGAGCAAGCAGTTAACTGGTGACAGCCGTAAGAGAAAATACATCTCAAAAGGAGTAACTGTACTGGCAAGAAGGGCGGTGAGCCACACTTGAATCACTAATCCTATAGAAGAGTGATGTGCTTATACCACAGTGCAGTTATATCAGAAAAAGGGAATCACATGTCTATGCAACACTGCTTTGTCAATATGAAAGCTACGTGTAAAAACAGTCTGTCGGACATAAAATTGGTATATTTTAGAGATTTTCCTGTCGTTAATGAATGTATTGATGGAAGTGTGCTGTCATTCATCGCACGGCAAAAATTTCAGTTACATTTTTTTGCTTATGAATTGACTGGGTTTTGTTCTGATTTTCAAGGAAGAAACCACCAAAACAGGCACATCAAAAAAATCTAGATCCAAATACTGACTTCTTTGCTTAAATGTAAAAGCTCTTCTCTGGTGACAGCACCATTTATTTCCCAACAAGAACTTCACAGAGTCTACTTTTAACAATTGCCTGTCGAAAATAGGAAATACAAGCTTTTATTGATATTAAAGGAAGAAAAGAATGTGAAACACTGTCATTGAATGTCATGGTCGCCCAGTCACCACACATTTCAGTTAAGTGCTGAGTAGGCCAATACTCACTCTACCATTTCAATGAACACAACCACTAAAAAAATCTGGGAGGTATTTTACTAATATTTTAATGTTATAATTTAATATACATCTATGAAAATATTGCAGTTAAAATTAAAAATTGATAAAGATTCTGTGTGTGTCAGACTATCATCCTCAAGATTTACACAACAATGAGAAAACATCAACTTACTTACTCCCTCAATTACTTAGCTATCAAAATATTAGAAGTCTTGGCTATACAGGCACATATGGATTACTCTCCTATAAATCTCTGACTACCCCCTCACTTCTATTTTTGCCTAAGGGTGCAAAAACTTGTTAAATTTCATTTTACCATTAGAGGTGTGTAACCTTCCTTTGAATAACAGTTTTAAAAGGAGACTGTAGTTTTATACATCTGAAGAGTATCCAGAATTGCACACAACAGTAACACAGACAAAAAAAATCAGAAACAGTGCAATATTTAGGAAAAATTTTAAATGCAGATGTATTTTGAAAAACATTTAATTTTGCGTATTATTTGTCTCAAGAATGACTCTGAGGATGCTGTTGATTATATCAAACGTCCTTTCCAAGTATTTTTTCCTACTTTGGCCTTGTTTGGAAGTCAGTTATATTTTTAAAACTTCATATTTTCAGTTCACACTTAGAAGTCACTTTGGGTGACCGAAAGCGACCTCACTGACTTGACATCAAAGCACATAATTACTATCTCACCATAGCATGAAGTAGAAAAGCAGACAGGAAAAAAGCACATAGTTGTTCAAACTAATATTTGAAGTATTAAAGCAAATGACAGGCTTAGTAACCCGCCTTTTGTAGAAAAGGTTCTTCTTTTTAAAGACGGTGCAGTCTAAAGCAATACTCTGCCTCTCCTTTCAAAAGATACTACCCTAGACATAAAAAGCCAGTGTCCTGGCGGTTTACCTGGACGATGTAAACAAATCTCTAGCTCAAACTGTGTACACAGGCTAAAATGCCTAACATTTACATAGTGTACCACTTCCTTTTTCACCGCTAACATTTCAGATCTGACTCAGGAGTCTGCATTTGCCTCATCAACAAACACCTGAAATAGCAACAACCTTCAAAATGGATTTCATGTTCTCTGCTGGACTGTAAATGCGACCGAGGGAAAAGAAATATTTGAGTTCCTAAGTAATTTTGAAAGCTATAGTGTTAGAATATGAAGCGTCTGACCTAAAAAAAACCAACCAGTTTCACTGAGTGTATTTTAGCTTAGTTTTTCCAAATGAACTAGGAGGCTAGGAAAAGGTCATATATTCTCTAAAGATACGGGATTTTGATGGCTTGTATGTTTTTTAAAGCAAGTTCCATAATTTACCTTCAAAGTCCAGGCCAAACTAGTAAATCCTTCCTGTTGTTTTCATGAGGGAGTATGACAGCACTCAGTAACTTATTTCCTTTGTTACCAGCTAATGACGTTATTTCCTATCTCTCGATTTTCTAAGCCTCATCCTGCAAAGACGACACGTCTTGGAGATTGAACCCTTCTTTAACCAAGATTTGCCTCTTACCTATGCAAGTCTTTCTCACTCAGATCCAACACTTTCACGCTCAGAATTCTCTTAGAGGGAAACCGAGAGTCTCCTTCTCTGGATCCTGGGCTGATGAGGTCCACATGGAGTCAAATTTTTAAAAATATACACATATACTACATGGATAATAGAAACTTTTTCATATACTTTCCTTCAGTAGGAGAAGCTGTTGCAAATAAAACCAGTCAAAAGATTACTATAGAAAAATTATCCACAGGGCTCTGTAGGATTTATATGAACCTCAAGTCTAGCCAAGATAAAAAGTAATTTTCATAAGTTTGTTCTAAAGTATTTAAGCAAGCAAAACGTGTTGATTTTTTTGACATAGCTTCTAAATTTAAAAGATTTTGCATCCGTATTTTGAAATAATAGTTAAAGATATAATGCAAAGGGGTATCTCTCACATAATCTGTAAATCCATGTGGGACTTTATTTATTGGAATTTCAACAGAAATTTGTTTAATCAGAACATCCTTTGGATGGAATTCACATTGGATATTTCATAAGAAGAAAATCGAAGTTTGTGGTTTATTTTTTGTAGGGCTTCTAGTAAAACATTCATACATAGGCATTTTCTTACCAATCCAAATCCCTTGAACTTTTAACTTCCAATACTTTGATATATTTTCTGAAATGCTTTTACAAATGAATAAACTGCCCTCCACCAGAAAGAACAGTAAAGTTTTAGCCATACTATTTACTGAAAACTGAAGAATCAAACAAGCAAGATTGTTTCTCACAGTTTAATAATAGATTCTTTATTACACGTTTCCTAAAGAGCTTCCATAAAACATTTTCTTTTCCCTCTAAATTAGAAACATAATTATCTCTAACTTTTGGAAAAAAAAAAAACAGAAATGGAAAATATTTAACACAGGTTTTCGAAAAAGTCGTAAGCTGTGTGTCTCCTAAGAACTGAGATTTTTGGCTCTGGTAGGATTTCGTTGCTTGAAATGTGCACTTGAAGACACGTAAATTTACTGTCATTTACTCAGCTTCACACTGCACTCATGGAAATCACCCCTATTAATGGTCCTTAGAATAATAAACCACATTGGTGCATTGAATCCTACAGCAAAATCTTCAAGCACAGTAAATAAATCAAGAGTTCAGTAAGGGTTTTGAGTGCAGAGACTGCATAAGCTGATTTTATCCTGTATTTACTGCAGAAATACATGAAGTTGTACAGAGGGATCTACAACAAATCCAATACCAAAAAGGCTGAAAGGGAGAGAATGACCTTCCTTCTTGTCCTCTTCAAAGACCAAGTAAAGGTTTGTTTGTCTTTTGGCTCTCAGATAAATGATTGTGCCTTTTGTGTGTAGCCACACACCAGCAGCTTTAAGAAAACAAAACACACCCAAAGCTGCGAACTTTCTGCTGTTCATCAGCTGCTGCAAGAAGAAACTATGGCCAGAATTCTTGAGCAAGGACGAAAAAAAAAAATAAATTGAAAACACTCCTTAGTTCTCAGAACTTAAGCACGTCTTTTCGGTGACATCCAATTTTTTATTTGTGTATCAAAAGCACCAAACCGATAAATATTTACCTTTCCACTGTCAACAATACCAAAGACACCAGTGAAATTATCAATGTGAAGAAGTGCTAATCTCTTTCTGAAGAAAGAATTCCAAGTGGGCACCAGTTCATGAGTGCACCAAACCGCTCAAAGAATTGCTTTTGTCTCCACTGTACTAACTACAGTTATCATTTTAGAGGTTCATCTTATTTCCTCTCTCAAAATTTTGTGTTCTTTCCTCATGATTTTGTGGAAAACTTCAGTTCACAGCCCTTTTTCACAATTTCAAATTTCCTTCATTATGTACATCTAGTCACCTGAGCAAGATACACTAGAGAACATTGCAGCAACGCTTGTCAGTAAACTGACTATTTTTGTTTACTTATAGAATTCTTCTTTTTCTTTTTTCAATTAAATGCTTTCACACTTTGCTAAAATACTTATTTAGATGCTACATGTTGAATAAAATTCTCCAGGTCAGCTAGGGAATCGTGAAGAGAATCACTCGTGTCTTGACTTCCAAGAAACTTTCGAAGGGTATCTAAAGCACTCAGAGCCTCACTTTTTGATGGTAAAGTCTGTTCAGTACCTTGAAACCGATTACCTTCAGCCTCATCTTCATCATCCAGAAATGTTCCAGCTTCATCCGATGTGCTTTTTTTGGCACACAATCTTTCATTACTTGTGGGCATTTTGTACGTTATCAAGCCATCCTCTAAGGATGCGTATTCCTCCAAAGATAAACCTTCTGGAAACTCCACTCCAGCTGCCTGTGCATGTGCAATCAAAGCAAAATCACTTTCAACCTCTGCGTTGTTACCATTTGCCTGGGTTTCTAATTTGAATCCTGCTTCACTGTAATTTTTTACAATAGTCTCTGGTGTTACTTCCCCCCAGCACCGGTACAGCATCTCAATCGCATCAAGAAGAGTCAGCATAAACTCTTTATTACCTTCTACGCAGTCAACAAATCTCTCGATAAGACAGCGCCTGTATTTAACCTTCAGACTTCTGATAACCCCTTGGTTTGTAGCTAGACATGAAGAGTCTGGAGGAGAGAACACCAATTTGACAGACTTCAAGTTCTTGACTTCCGTGTGAGCTGGGAGAGAATCAGCAAGAATAACTACTCGCCGCTGCTGGGCTTGAAATCTGTCATCAAGTTTGTGCATCCACTGTTCAAACACTTCTGAAGTCATCAGTGCCACATCATTTGCTTCATAATCCACAGGCAGAGACTTCACATCTTTGAAAGAGTGTGGACTTTTGTTTTTTCCTATAACAAGCAAAGGAAGTTTCTCGGAGCCGTCCATATTTGTACCTCCCACTACAGTTATTCTCTCTTTGCTTAGTTTACCTACGGAACAAGTTTCCCCTTTAAATGCAAAAGTATTATGTGGTAACAGCTGATACAACAAGGCAGTTTCTTGTATATAAAACACATTTTTTGGCTGATAATCATTTAAATAAGGAAGGACATTTTGGTACCAAAGAGTTGGAGCATCCACTACAGTAGAAGCAGCTGCATCTCCAGGCTGAGCTCTGAAAACTAAACCATACCTTGACTTGAAACGATCGAGCCAGCCATTACTGCATTTAAAATCACTGTGTCCAAGCTTCTGGGCAAAATCATTAGCCTTGAGGCGCAACATACGACCATTTACGGGCACGTTGAAGCACTGAGCAATTCTGTACCACTTCACCAATGCCTCCTCCAGGTCGCTATAAAAAGCCGTCCTTAGTCTCTTTCTTTTAGGATCAAATCGTAGAGATTCAAAGGCTTCCAAAACTTTTTCTTTATTCTTCATAATCGAAGACAAGGAATTCTTCTTGATGCCATACTTGGCTGCGACGTCTGCTTTTTTCTTGCCACTCTCCACAGCACTTATGATGTCAATTTTTTCCTCGATAGATATGCTTTTTTTCCTCCTCACTACGGGTTCGGGCAGAGGACTCCCCGAAGCCTCTGCCATGGTACCGAGCGCCCGTTATCCACCCCCGGCAGGCGGCTCCCGCTCTGCCGCTTTCGGCTGCGGGCGGCTTCCAGGAGGCCGGTTTTCAAGACGGCGCTCTGATCTCAGAGGCACGGCACTTGGCAGGGGCGGGAGCAGCCTCCCCATTCCAGCTGGCACACGCACGCCAGCGCCGCAAACCCTCATTCTGCCAACGCCTTGCCCGGGGAGCGGGCTCCGCGCCCCGGGGCCGGGGACCACCGCCCCTCGACGCGCCGCCTGCGGAGGGGAATAAGAAGC